>VWPV01018862.1:0-15619 GCA_013389885.1 Geococcyx californianus
CCTCAGACACACAGTGTGAATGGGATTTTCCTTGGCAGGGATAGAAGTTGGACTTGATGATCCTTGTGGGTCCCTTTCAACTCAAGTCATTCTATGATAAGTGTTTTTTTCCATTAAAAATTGAACATTCTTCAAGAGCTGAAGGGAACAGTTTTTCGTTGACAGCTGTTCCTAAAAATATTGAATCTCTTTATGTTTTAATTTATTCCCTGTCTTTCATCTTCTCCCCACTCACAGAAAAGAAAACACATCTTCTCCGCTTTTGTTTTCATTTTCTTTTTTCAAGCTGCATTTCTAATGAAGCACAACATTTTGAGAGATGTTTCTGGATGGGGGAGAAGCAAAAAACTAGGAGTTTCACTTGAAAAATGCAACCCTGTTGTCAGAGAGCTCTGGGGACATTAAGTTTATAGGAAAGAATCACCCGGACTCGGTGGCTGTTTCTTTGGTGGGGACATCTGTACACTTCATGGCTATGCGTGGTGCAGAGTGGGGAAAAGAAACCTTTTCATGTCTAAGTACATCTGAACATGCATGTGAACATGCACAAACTATACACACTAAGACATACTCTGCTATTCCCTGCCTCCTAAAGTCGGACAATAATTTCCTTTCAAGTGTTTATGTAATGCCATCATTGCTAGTTAATGCATTGGAGATGCTGAACAGCAATTAAATGGCAATTAGTAAGGTGAATGCTTTATTGTGGTCATAATTCCTTTCCATTTTACTCAGTGAAGGCAAGAATGTCTTGGCCACAAGCCAAGCGATTGCTCAGAGGGATGATTATGCATTTCCGCAGCATTCAGAGGGTTAAGTTTCCTGATGAAATCCAAAAGCCAGCAAGAAAGAAGTAAATCTGTGAGATGCAGGACAAGAGTGGTTACTATCGTAAAATACGGGCAAGCGTTTTGGAAACAGAGCGCCAGTAGAGGAGCCACACTCCTCAGGTCTTATAGCTAAGCTAAGAACTTTTTCTTCTCTTTCGTGATATTGCTTTTTTATTGTTTCATACCTTGAACACAGTCTTATGAACTCCAAAAATTATGGCACTTATTTTCTTATCTCATTAGGATAAGCAGCAGATGAAAGATTGTGGAGATTCAAAGACCCTTCTCCATTTGGTCCTGTTAACCTCACCAGCACGTCCTGTGACTGCAAACAGGCATATCGCAAGCTGTTTAGCTGTAACTAAGCTGACTAAGTGAAAATAAAAGAGCTAAGAGTAGCTGGGTGTGGTGCCAACCTTTGCTCATGTGCTTTTGTTTGCATTTGGCAGAGTCCAGGCTGAACATATTTATCTTATTCACTGAAAACCATTTCTCTATAGTTACTTGTTGTCAAAAGAATATGGGTATGTCTTGGTGTTCCTGATTGGGCTGGGAAAAGAAAGTGGTCACCTTATATGAAATCTATTTTTTTTTTCTCAGTATTATGGTTCCATCCAGGCCACATGTGGAGGTGGCTGTCGCTGGAGTTTTTAAACAGTCTTTGAAAAACCTTAACAGAAATATAGCTATTTCAACATGTTGAAATTGTATTTCAACATTAATCAAAATTATCCTTAAACTACAAGTACCTTTTCAAATAGATGCAATACAATAATGCACACATCTATGAGGTATCACTTTTGTAAACTTCAAACCTGAGAGATTTCATCTCTAGGGATGAAAGACTGGCTGCTGGTTTGGTATCTAATCTATGCCTGCATCTTATTTGAAAAGCTTCCTAGTTTAACTAATTAAGAGAACTTGGAGTATTCAGCAGTTCTTCTGTACAGACAGTGGCATTTAAAGACTATTTAGAAATTCTGTCTGTGGACGATACTCTCAGTATATGGAAAGCTCTAATTGCTAGTTTTCTCAAAAAAGTTTCTCTATTTTTGTCTGTCTTGTTGCTCACATTTCCTCCTGCACTTTCATGTCTGAGGGCATAATGGAGGAATGAGCCTATCTGCAGAACCGCACTCACTGTGCCATTGTTGAAGGTAAAGGCTTTCTGGTGACTTCCTAATCTGGACAATAATCAAAGAATCAGAAGAAATTTATTTCTACCAGCTGCTCCACTGTGACTGTAAAATGTAGAGAAGGATGGTAAACAGTAACTCCAGCAGTATTATATGCACTGAAAGTATGGTTAAAATCAGAAAGGTTTTGTCTTTAGGAAGCAGCACTGTTCTGTGAGAGGATGGTCACAGTTCACTCTCAATATTATAAAATTCTCAAAACTCCATAAATGAAAGATACATTCACATGTAGATTAGCTAATGTGACATCACACTCCTAGAGAGTTTGATTTCATTTAAGTGTGGCTAAATCTTTATTAATTCTTATACTAAACATGTATACATTTGGGACTTGGTAACACGAGAAATTCCCTTCAGGATGCAAGCAGAAATATTTTGCTTATATGTAAATTTGTCCAGATCAACAAAATCCCAGCCAGTGACTGAAAAGCAAACATCATTCATGTCAAAATGTGTGTATGTCAGAGAGGATTTACACCTAAAACATTTCTTGAAAGCTGGGCGTTACATATGGCTGTGTAGAAGGCCCTTTGCTTCTTCTGAGAAGCTGGAGTGAACTCTGCAGCATTTGAATATTTTGGCACAGGTGACTATAATTATAAATAGATAATATTGTTTCCAAAATCACCAGATCTGCTGGGATGTCTTATGCTTACAAAGCAGACTTTGGAATATTGTTTTCCTTTAGACTGACTTTGCCACTGCTATTCAGAAGTATTAAAGTCTTTGCTCTGAGTTTTCCTTTAGTTATACCGAAATTAAGATCGGGCAGGATACTTTGAGCGTTCATAATTTTTCAGAGATCGCCACCCAGTGGTGAAAGCGAATTAACGCCATTTTTCAGGTCTTGTAGGTAGAAGCAGTGTGTATAGCCATGCTTAGAAATGATGGTGTAGATCAAACTGTCGCCATGCAAAGCGATTATTAAGAATCATGCAATCAAAAGAATTTTTTAATTTTAGAGGGGATATTCAAAGGGTAAAGCATTTGAAATGTAGATGAAAGTTTCCCCTGTCAAGCTCTGCTGTAAAATAAAGAATCCTAAGTAGGTAGCGTTATTTGAACTGTTGATGTTGGTTATTAGGAAGACAAGAACCACTTGGCCTGTACAACCGTGACTTATCACCATTCAGAAAACTCAATAGAAATGATTGCATTAACACATCTACTTCTTTAGCTGGCTGGGTTTCAAGCAGCTAAATCTCATAAAAATTAGTGTGCTATTATGTTTTTCTGGACTAATAAATGTTACTTGTAAGCTGTATGATTGCAGTGGAACCAGTATTACCCATAGGTAGTGCTGGACAGCAAGTTGGACATGAGCCAACTGTGTACTCTTGCAGCAAGAGTCCAGCAGGATCCTTGGCTGGAGCATCTCACATACAAGGAAAGGCTGAGAGAGCTGGGATTGTTCAGCCTGGAGAAGAGAAGGCTTACGGGGTGTCTCATCAATGTGTACAAATATTTGAGTGAAGGGTATAAAGAAGATGAAGCTCTTTTTAGTGGCACACAGTGACAGGTCTAGAGGCAACAGGCAGAAATGTAGTGTTGAGGGAAGTTGTATTTAGGTGCAGCTACAGAATTCACCATCAGAGGTGGCCATCTCCTGACTAGTGATGCGTCCCTCCCTTGTTTCTGGACTTCATGAGAAGCAATTTCATCCAGAATTTCTGCAAGCTGCAATCTGCCACCTAACATAATAGAAGGGATTTGGGATCCTGCCCTTTGTGAAATGCAATGCTTAAATAACCATTAATCCTCTCCTGTTTATCCCAGTTTTTTAAAATGTCACTCACAAGGTGGGGGACAAGTCTCTGGTTTCAGATGATTTATTCAATAAAAAATAAAAATGCCAAAGAACAACTTCTTTCTGGGCACTCAAACAAAGAAAGTCTTTTATGTCTCCAGTGATCCATGAACCTTATTGGCATGTAATGTTTGTGTTGGTAATTCATTGTGATGTGACCAACCACATACATCACCTAATGCAATCAGCTCCAAAGATGGAAAATCACTCACATACACAGGATGACTTTCCCCTGATTCTCTGGAATAAAGAGCCTCCAGCAACTGTATTGTACCTTTTTTTAGCCAGTGATCCAACACAGACAACTTTGGCTTGAGAGCCTTGGCCCGTGTTTCAGCAAAGCCCACTCTCCAAACTACTGATGCCAACAGGCTTCCTGTTGAGCAGTACGGAATGAGTGCCTCTCAGGAGCAGACCCAAAGGAAATTTCACAGATTGCTGCTTCGTAAAATAACTTTATCTTTCAAGACAGATTGTAGAGATGTAAAGTGCAACTTTATGTAGATGTAAAGATGTAAAGATGTTAAGATGTTAAGGATGTAAATTACAACTTCTGGCAATTGCATTGGAAGTCACACCTGAAATCAAGCTCCAGCTCCAGTCGCTCCACAGCTATCAGAGCAGACTGTGCTCAGCATGTGGCCACTATCGGTGTCATAGTCACGCTGTTATGGCACGTACAATTCATGTCCTAAAAATAATGTGACCAAACTAAAATGCCCAATGTCTTATTGTGCATGTAGTTATACAAATGTTACTCATAGTTGGGATATATTCATAAACCCATGCAGGTAGGTATGTGTTTGGTTAAGACCTGGGAGGAATGTGAGACCTGTATTTTTCTGCTTTGTGTTGCTTTAAGGACAGGGTGCTGTTGAAATTTGTTGTGTAGAGGGAAGGAGGCAGTCCTAAAGACTGTGGGAGATGTAAGGCTCATGCAAACCCATGAGGACTATATTGGATTATGACAGTGCCCTTGGTGCAAATGAACACTGGTTGGAAATAAATTCTAAATTCAAGGGACCAGGGAAGCCTTGGCAGAGCAGGATGACAGCATTTTAATTGTGTTTGGTTCTATCTGATACAGCCTAAACTGTGCAAAATTTAAAGGTAAACTGGGCAGCAGTAAGGAATAAACATGTAAAGAACCTCAATATCAGTGTATTATCTGCCCTCTACTTATGTAGCTGTTGGTGGACCAAACTGCCTGATTTGTGCACTTTGTAATAATTATGCTTTCAAATAGATCACACAATTGCAATTTCTTAATTAGCTTAAAGCTTTATTTGGTGAAATTACCTTTCAAAGTTAATGCCCCAGTACACTACATGGACAACTTCTACATAAAAAGATGCTGATGCTGGCTCCTTAGGATGTGGTGTTGCCTTATCATATTTGCCAAGCTATCTTCTCAGTTATATCAAGGTCTTACATGCTGGGGGTTTTTTGCAGCGGAAGCCCATGTGCAGGCTGCTGCCTTGACTCATTGAGGAATGAACCAGGGACCTTGGGGGAAAACATAACTTGAGGATCTATGTGCCGCTGCAGTTTGAGATGAAGACTTACAGCATCATAGCTGTGAGCTGTAAAACACCTCTGTGAATCAGCACAGATGGGATTTGTATCACATACCACAAGGGGTTTGCACTTCGGTTCAGCCAAGTCTGGCTGCCTCAAGTAGATTAAATTTGGCCAGGGGGATGAAAAATGAACTGGTATGTTTAAACTTCTGCTGGTTTAATGAACAAAGAGCTATGAACAACACTATCAAAATTATCTCTTACTCTCTTTGCCTTTACTCTCATTTCTACAGTTAATGCAATAGGAGTGTCAGTTTGTGACTTCTAACCTCTGTGATATGACAGGGTTATTAATCCTTTTGCCAGCTTAAGCCATGTTGAGAGACTGAAGCAGAAAACAAGAATCAGCTTTCTTTACCAGTGTCCTCCTGTGTTTGGGTGTATGTATACTTGGCTACAGTAATAACAATCACATTTATGTCAAATCAAACCCTTTTTCTTTTTACATATATATATTAATGGAAATACAACATATTTAGCACAGATTTTATTTCTCTATGTAAGAGAGTAGTCACAATAGTCACAGCAGCTCTTTCAGAATGTAAAGATCTGCTCGTGAGTCTAAGGCAATGATTGGTTTTTTCCATTTAATCTGTGCAACTCCCTCGATTCTAACATGTTTATACAATTTCATTGATGTTAAAGTAATGAAATAGTGAAGTAGGCCAACTGCCTTCTCTTCACAGACCCAACGCTGCAATGAACAGTCCGTCAAAGAGATAAAAACTCTTACAGAAAGTAATCACCTGACTGCAGACATTCAGGGCAGATTTTGTAGGTGTCCCATGATTGCACTAACCTCTTCTGAACATGTGGCAATATCCTGGTGACTTGGCATGGTGAGTCTGCTGCACCCAGCTTCACCAGCCACTGACAGGTGGTCTCATTCTTCATTTCACAGTAGGTTACTAAATAGCTGCAGCATTTCATGTCACAGACAATGAGAGAAGAATATTCCTAGAGTTATTAACTGCAGGAAAGGCCCTGAGATGCAAAAGTCTGATCCATGTTCAGACCATATTTAGCTACGTTTTTTCAAAAGAAGGTTGAGTTTGGACTCTAGTGAGGCTTTGATGTGGGGATTTCTTTAGTTCCACTTTCATGTGTTAGCAGCATAAGCCAAGGCCCTGAAAGCCGAAAGTGTGGATAAGAAGACATTTGTTCTAGAACAGTTCTGTTCATTTGTTTCAGACCTGTTGTGTTTCATGCCATGAAAACAAAGCACTCTCAAATGAATTCCTCCCACAGCCCCCTCACCCCACCCCATATTGTTTGCTTCCCCAGGGTACATCTCACTCCTGCTCCTGGCTCTCCTGGGTGCACCTGCTATGCCACAATTGGTTGCCCCTAAATTGATTTCAAATCCTGTTTTTTCCAGGAACCAAATTCACTCATAGCCTTGGTGTGCCACAGAGCTCAACCTGACACAAGATTGTCACTAGTCTTACTTTATTAAGACAGGATAACAAACAGCAATTGTTTACTGTCAATCAAGCCCTGGTCAGTTGTCCAGCTACCTGAATCCCGTAACCCTCAAGCCACAAGTCTCTTTTGTACACATTTATTTAGTTCCTTATTATCTTTAATCATGCCCTTTCTAAATGGTTATGTACTTAACCCAATCCCTAAAGAGGCACACAATCTCCAGGCCTCAACAATGATGGGTACTCAGGCTATGTATCCTTTAATGCTGGACTTGTCCTAGTTTGCAGACATGGTATCATGCATATCTTTTGTAGACCATCCTTAGTCCTTGGATGGACTAAAGACATTCTGTTCATTTGTCTGGTATCTGAGCCCTTAGCAGTCACACTCTCCTCTTTACTTCAGTTGCATGACTGTAATAATTAGACTTGCTGTTTTCCAGGTCCTTTTTGCATTGCATTAACCTGTGCCTCGCTGCAGGGTCTGCATCTGTAGCATTTGCAACACAAATGCACCTGACGTGTGTCCTGCAGCCCTGGCAGTGCCTCTTAGAGCTGCCCCATAACCAAAGAAGGACTGCACCAAGGTCAGCCCCAAGCAGTAGTCACACACCTGGTCTCCCATCTGTTGAGCAGCCTCATGCTCTTGGGTGCACCCATTATATTTCTCTCTTTGTCCAGCATTTTGGGCCAGACCTTTGCAGTCTCATGCATAAGCAGTCAGGTAATATGAGAGGTCTGTTATACAGCAGTCATTCATTTAGAAAGGGATTCGCTGTGCTTGTGTACAGACTTTTGGCATTCACCCTTGCTCATTCTTTCTTCTCTAGTTAAAACCTTCCTCTAACCAGCCTGTGATGTTTAGTACAGACTTTCACGTAAGAACAAAGTATGATAAGGTATCTAGAGCAGCCAATTAAAGTGAGGTAAAAAAGGAAATATTTTAAAGTTTAAATGCATAGCAGGAGGTGATTAAAATACTTACAGAACAGGAGGATAGAGAGCCTGAATAGACAAATCAGTGCAACTGGAATAACGACACTGAGCAGCCTCCTAGGAAAGTACAGAGAAGAGATAAGTCCATCATGAAAGACGCTTAAGATAACTCACGTTACATGACATTTGCTGTGGGCTAATCCTGAACACAGGACAGTTGCCATGGTGTGCAGCTACTTCTAAAGCTCTCACAACTGTCTTATGTGTGAGACCTAAGGTTGCAGAAACACACTGGATCAGTTTGGCAAAGTTACACAAAAACATGTAAACTTTAAAAACTAGGATAAAAACCCAGAATTTGATTCAGAAACTGAAAGAAAATCAATGTCTTCTGTCTTTTCAGGTTCAGTTCAAATTTCTATAACACCTGAACCTTGCAGTACTGTGATATACAAGATGGAAACTGCTACAATAAAGGGTAGGAGCCAAAGATGTGAAAGTATATTGTAGTTAAGATATTGTAAAACTAAATATAAATTTCAGTTGTTTGCTGAATGGGAAGGAAAACAGAACAGAAAAAAATTGAGAATTTTGGAGTTAATCAAGATAATTCTATGCTTTAGGAACAAGGAACTACCTCCAGGTTTAGTGTCAGAGACACGGCAACAGGATGGTTTTCTCAGTCTTTCCTGCAAGAGTTACTGATGCGCTTCAAATGTTCTTTGGGCTAGAAAATGAACAATGATGCTCTGCAAGACATTTGTCTGTGACTTCCAGGGCCAGCTCCGATGACTGAAGTTAAACAAAGTGGACAGTTTTAAGAGCAGATGTTCAAACGCTCCCCAAGTCAGTGACCAAAGTACTCTCCTCAAAATATCACACTTAAATACAATTTCCTACTCCAAATCAGGCAAGGAAAGGATCTAAACAACAGCTTCCTGTACCCTAAGTGAAAGCTGGATTTGTACATAGGCCAACTGTAATCAGCAGAGACAATGAGAGCTACGTGGGCAGCAGATGTCCATGGCCCTGCTTCCTGCTTTGTCAAAGCTGGAGCCTGAAAACCCAGTCAGGGCTTTTGCTTAGGTCAGGAAATTATCTATTTCAGAATAAGCAGTTGTCATCTTCACCTTTTCCTGTGGCTGCAGTAAGTCTGAACTGTTCACTCTTCACCATAGCTCATTCTCCCTTCCTGTGGTAGGAAGAACCCACACCTCTTCTCCAGACAGCAAAATTCATTTTTGCAGATGCTACCAAGATGCCTTGAGGTGAATTTGGTGTAACCACAACACTTTTGCCTAATAAACCTCTATTTATTCCAAACCATATATACTTTTATCAAAACTGACAAAAAACATACAGCTGTCCAAAAAGAAAAACGTTGTGTTTAATTCACAAGATATTTGTGAACTGCAAATTAAAAACATAAAGTTTTCTAGTTAAAAAAAATCTAAGGAAGCAGTGAAGTAAAGAGGCAAACTGTTTTAAATCAGCTTGAAGGAGACATAGCTGACATCAAAGATGAGTAAAGAAAAAGATCTGTGAAAGACAGATCACTAGCTATACTAAAAGCAGTATCTGTGGTAAAATCCACTTGGTGTGAACCCTCTGACTACAACAAATTCTACATTAGAATCCATCCTTTTTTAGTGAGAATTCTAAAACTGACCCCCAAATGGAGAAGGTGGTATTCAATACACTGGAGAGCACTAGCAGGCAAAGAAAAGCCAGATATTAGCTGTTAAGACAAAGTAGCTGCCTGCTGAGTAAAAAGCAAATGGCATAATCACTGAAGACATGGTGACCTTGTTGCCTGGAAACATTTAAAGTGTGTTTTGTTAGTGACTTTCCGGTTGGCTGGCTTAGACTTGGCAGCCCAATACAACCCAGAGGTGTTGGCTGATTGCTAGCAACGCACCTTCAGCTCGTTTTCTGCTGGGTGATTCTGCCCTCTGTATCGATACTAATACAGCTGGTGAAATGTGCTGTGGGAGGTTTGCTGCTGGTGAGCACCTGTGGAGTTTGGCACTCACCCTGCTGCTGAGTTTTCTAGAGGGAAAGGGAACTGTGGGCTACCTGGGCAGCTTCAGGAGAAGACTTTCCTGTTCTGCAGCCCTTTCGTGCTAAACACCAGCATAATCAACCTGATCAGGGCTGAGCTGTTCCTCTGCACACTGGGTCTTTGCTAACCTTGGAAACTTGCTTAGAAATTATTGCATCTGGGCTTGTTCTGTTTATTCATTAGGCTTTTGAGCTGGAATGCACACCATGTTTATGAGATGAGCTGGTTGGGCAAGAATGGATACTTCAATACTTTCTAAGGGAATAAATATTCTTACATTTTTTTACTGTTGCAGTACTTAGGATCCTCAGAGAGCCTTCTCTGACCCTATGATAAACAGCACACTCTAGCCTCAGAATAAAAAGTTGATCTCTGCCTTGATACATTTTATCTCTTGGTAATTTTTGTGTTCGGCTTTGGCCCATTTTACCTCATGTTCAGGTAAATTTTATTTATTTATGAGAGTTTATCTGAGGATGAACATAATGACTTGCTAAATATATGATCAAAAGCAAATAAAAAAGCATAATAATAGCACTAAAGGAAAGGGAATTCGATGGCAACTTTGTAATAGAGAAAGTGGAAAAAAGATTTTGCCCCAAGTTCTGTTCTTACATCTTCCACCTGCGGGGCTTCTACACTTTTATAAATTACCATCTCCTCTGCAAAAAACTCTTATTTTTCCTAGGGAGATATGAAAGTTGTAGTGCTACTCATGTTGCTTTTTACTAAGAAGTGCTCATGTTTGTGATTATGTGAGTTCGGTTGCCACAGGCAGAGAAATCAGAGAATGAGACCTGGATTATTTTCTTTGTGTTTTGTCTCCTCAAACTGGGCAGTGACAAATCTCACAACAGCAGTTTATGCTTGCCAAAGAAGGTGAGGCATCTTTGCAGCAATAATTGCACTGGGTCTATCTCAAACTCACACAAACTCAAAGCAATCCTACTACTCCAGTAACCACAACCTGCTTGCCATTCTATCCTCATGCATTTCATGACTAGGAAAAGTCTGCAATTTTATTTTCATCTCAGTATCTAGAAAAGATAAGGCAATTAAGCCTTTTCTATGCCCTACAGGGGAAGTGGATGCAAACAAGAAGATGAAAAAAGGTCAGTTTGACACACCATGTCTTGTTTACAACACTTCCTGGGTGGATACTACAAGGCAATTGAACACCTTCTCTGTAAAGTTTTATCCCAGATACTTAAACATCTGGCTTTTAATGCAGAATTCATTAACACTTTAAGTCATAATTACAGAAAGTGCATCAAGATCCTGAAACAATAACGGTTGTTATTGAAAAGTATTAACCGTTGAGTAAAAGAAGCATCTCCTCAGTGGCACGTAACAGAACGCATATTCCACAAATCACTTAGAGCCACTTATAACTACTATTATTAGCTATAAAAGCCCTCTTGGGTTTTACGAACACTGGAGAACGGAGACAAAAAGATTGCTTCAAAAAGAATGGTGTCTTGATCATTGTAAGTCTTTTGGCCCCCCCACAGACATGGGCAAAAGAAAAATGGAGATTATACTAGTCCAATTACCTAGAAAAATGTCTGAAGATTTAAATGCAATTTATCTAGGAAGATTTTATTTTAATTAGAACATAGCAGAATAACAGCAGCAACCTGCAGTGATATCATCAAATCAAAGCTGTTTCTATGGGAACACCACCAACTCCCAGAAATTATCATGTCAGTTTGCCATAAATAGAAAAAAAAAAAAAAGATTTGAGAAAAAAGAATAAGAAAAAAAAAGATTACAGGAGAAAAAGAATGAAGAGGAGAACCCAATCCTCTTATTGCCAATGCGTTGTTAATTTTTATTCTGAAAAAGAAAATGTAAGGAGATAAAAAAATCAGTAAAATTTACACTGCTCCTGCCAGATATTTGGAGCCTTGAACATCTTTTATGAAGACTTTCTAAAAGGCTTTATGGAAAAAAGCAGTACACTATTCTATACTGATGTCCCTGCTTCCTGCAGTTTCTACAGCACTGGTGCATTCAAGATTGGTGTGGGAAAAATACTTTTGGTCATAGACTTGTGCTATATTTCCTCATTTCCATTCTTCTGCTAGCTCTGTACTTTTAAAGTCCAGTCTGAAAAGGATACAATTACAGAGCAAGAAAAGTAAGCAATGAATATCACAAACAGAAGCTATTCTTTCCCTCCATCTGCTTATCTGATTGCCTCCCTTTCCCAACAATCTTCTTTCCAAGAGCTGTCTCCAGCCCGGTGCCTTCAGCAACCACATAAATACAACAGAAAACACCCGAGTTCCTCTTAAGAGTATCTAGAGATGTCCTATCCCTGTGAGACTCCAGTCCAACAACATTTCTGCATTCTGGCACTCAGTGGGCTTGTTTCTCCTGCTCTCTTCCCTCTGCAACACAGTCCCTCCAGTGCTGGCAGTGACTTTCAGATGAGCTACCAAAGCCAGTGGCAATAGCTTCCCATTGCTTTATTCCAAACTGTAAAATTCTCTCTTGCTTGCGGTTTGTGACTACTATTTTTCCACTTACAAGATGTGTGTTCTGTCAATGATTCTCGTTTATTTCCCCCTCAACAGCCAATCCTCCTGAAATGTTCCATTATAATCTTTTTCATCCCTGCCTGATTCTGACTAGTAATAGTATCTGTTATGTCACACCATAACCCGTATCATTTGCTTCATACATACTGAGAAAAAAATTCTCCACTTAGTAACCATCCATGATAACAAATTATTATTGCATTTCATCTCATTGAATGACTGAAAATAATGTCAGTCTGGGCAAAACCAGGCACTGATAGTAACTGCTGCTGACAATATTGGCAGTGAATTTGATGATAGTCATTCAAGTGTAATCTTTCCCCTTTAACAGTTTGATTGAAACTCCTATCTGCATACAGCACAGCAGAGGGCACTCCCTTCTTTAAATCCCTATAATAAGTCTAAAGTACTTCAGGTGCTCTCATGGGCTGGGACAGATATCAACTATATTTCTCTGTAAAAATGTTGATACCACTTCTTGTAAAGAGTATGTATGAGTACATTTGTTCCAACAGGACTTCTATGAATATTTTTCATATGCAACAGACCATAACATGTGTCAGATTTTATTGTTAAGTACTGAAAGTTTGAATAAACATTCACAAAAAGTATCTTTAAATCTTGGTTCCAAAGTAGGCTATACCTTTCTTTAGACACAAAAGGCCAAATTATTATTTCAAAGATAATCTGAAGGATTTGCAATAATACATCCACATGTTAAAGCTGCAAATCTGCTTGTGCAAACAAGTTATGGGTCCTACTATCCAACAACATAGGCTGACCTTTCTATATGTTCTTGATTTAAGGACTGCAAAGTTGAACAATATTTTGGGTTTGGCTGGTGATGAACGAGACAGAGAAGAGGAGCATCTAGAGGGAAAGCATAAGGGAAGTACAATAGTTTTTTAGGAATAGCCAGATATGCCTAAGTTACTAACAGGAGCAGTAGGGACTACCTGGACACTTGTATCCAAGACACAGACTCGCACATCTCTTTGTCTACACTAATACCTAAGGTGCTTCTGCACTTCTAATAACTGCATTTGCCATTATGTAGGAGGCTTTTATTTGCTGTTTACCATCCTGTCCTAGGTAAACTCTGAGCTATATTTTCTACTCGACATCAATGCTTAAAAAAGAACTGTTCAAAACATGTTCAAAGCCCATGATGCAGAAACACAATCATGCTGCTTCTTTGCCACATGTGATAGCTGAAGTAAAAGAAATTTCAGGGGGAAAAAATTTCCTTTCAAAGATCACAAAGTACATTTCTGTGTCAAGATAGTAGCAAAGGAAACCTTGCTCTTCAAACACACTTTTTATATCTACTAATTATTATCTTCAAGTATGCTCCCCCTGGTGGGGATGAAAAGGTTATACTCTGAAAAGTGAGATTTGAAAATGGTATTCTGATTCTTGCCGTATTTCACTTTTCATCCTAATTGCAGACTAGCACCAGGCATGCTTTCAGCTCATTATTCTCTACAGAGCCCTGCTAATGGCATTTCATCTACTACCTAATTCTACAGCTTTAACTTGGAAAAATTTGTTTCAAATTCAATGCCGATGAAGAGCAAACAGTAGGTCTCCCTCTAGGCTTTTTGTTTAGCTGTTCAGTAACTGGATAAACATTAACCAGCTGGATAGTGCAATTATAATTTTTTAAGGTACTGTAAATGCTTGCAGCAGCATAGTATCTGGCAGCCTCACAAATATTAATGAATGCATTCTTGTTCCACTCATGCTATTAAGAGTGATTAAGTACTTTCACAGAGGTCATGCAGAAAATGAATGGCAGAACCAAGCACTGAAGAAAATCCAGAGCTTTTTTACTAAAAAATACTTTGTAAGACTTACCACAGCACAAACAGAAATAAGCAAAAGAAATACAATTAGTGGAAGGAATTGACATTAGATACTAATTGTTTACTATGAGCCTAAACGTACTTAGACATCGTTTTCAATGAACTCAGCAAACAGCTTGCTCAACAAGATCAGGAGTAAGGGTTTAGGATTTGGATTAAAAACACAGAAAAAGAAGTAAACACTAATATCCCTCTCTAGGGAAATCATCTCTACTAATTATTTGTATTCAGCTTTCCTGAGTATTGCAGTCTAAAGAGCATTTGTAAACATCACTCCATTGTTCTGTAACAAGCAACTCCATCACTTCTAGGAATTTCTTTCTAAAATGTATTAGAACAAAATTAAAGTACTGAGTTCTTTTTAAGCCTCTAAGGAAAGGACACAATATGTACAGATAACAAGGAAACTATCGATATTTGGAGACAAATGTATAGGAATATCTCCCTTCATACATGGGAATGTCTCTGTTAATTGTGGAATTAGAGCTAACAAAGTCATCAAACAAAATGGTTGAGACTATTATTGTAGCAAATTTTTCAAGTATTGAAAGCTACTCAGAAGTGTAACCAAATGGCATGCTAAAAGGAAGAAACTTTTTATTTCTTCTCTTAAGCTTTTAAGTTTGCAAAAACTATCTTTTACATTATTCACAAATACTTCAACCTATAGATATTTTCGTTATGTCTTAAATATGTATGCATACATAATGACAAATACAAACCAATCTGCACTTTCTGGGAGATGTATTTCACTTTGACCAAAGTTTAAAGTAATATTTTTTTAGTTTAAATAAATTCTGCTCATGTTCAGCAGCAACTAGAAAGCTTTACATATGCTTCTTATTCAAGATACAAAAGAACAAATGTTAGAATAGACTCATAGAATCCTTTATGTTGGGAAAGACCTTTAAGATCAAGTTCAACCCCTAACCTAGCACCGTCAACTTTACCAGTAAACCACATCCCTAAGTTCCCCATTTATGCATCTTTTAAATACCTCCAGGGATGGTGATTCAACCACTTCCCTGAACAGCCTGTTCCAATGCTTGACAACCCTTTCAGCAAAGTTGTATTTCCAAATATCTAGTCCTGTGCATTTTGAGGTCATTTCCTCTCATCCTATTACTTGTTACTTGGGAGAAGAGACAAACACCTGCCTCACTACCACCTCCTTTCAGGTAGTTCTAGAGAGCAATAAGGTCTCCCCTCAGCCTCCTTTTCTCCAGACTAAACAACCCCAGTTGCCTCAACAGCTCCTCATAAGATTTGTGCCCTTCACCAGTTTTGTTGCCCTTCTTTGGACACCCTCCAGCACCTCAATGTCCTTCTTGGAAGTAGAAGCCCAAAACTGACCACAATATTTGAGGTGTGGCCTC
>VWPV01018863.1:0-18595 GCA_013389885.1 Geococcyx californianus
CCAACCCAAACCACCCCATGATTTTGTAATTCTATGGAAAACCAAGCTGCCCAGCCAGGACTCCTCCATACGGTGGAGACCCGTGCCTCTGGCTTATTTGCATTTTTTACCTGAGCTGGGAATTAATGTCATCTTTGAAAGTATCCACAATTTCATTATCGTCACAGAACCCGTAATAAGGTCATGGCAAGTGGGCACAAATGTAGATCAGTCCAGTAACAAATGGGTTTGGCAATGAATGGAGACTTCTGGTGGGAAGAAAAAAAGTCAGTGTACTTTGGATATGCTGTTAAAATTCTCCATGTAATAACTCACATGTGACAAAATACCATTCCAAATCACACCTCCTCAGTCTAGCACAACCTTCTAAGTTCCAACTTGAGTTAGGGAAGTCCTCTTTAAAGGCCAACAACCTAAATTAAAAATAATCAGCAGTAATAATATTGATTTATCATTTCTAGAGGTGTATTTTTCACAGGTGTCTGGTTAAAGTTCCAGTAATCTCCAATTTTTACCCTCACTGTGGTTACCCAAGTGCAGGTTTCAGCTCCATTTAAAGTTGCTCTCAGGGCTCTAATCCATGTTCTGGCTTTGATTGCTCTGGGAAAACTAAATATAAAAAAAAGGTTGCTGAAGCATGAACAAGGATGAGGAGACCAAGAAGAAGACATGAAACAAAAGCTCTGCCCCTAGTGCTGCTTCATTTCATAAACCCTTATTAAATTAGAAGAGGGTGACATAACCCCCTCAAAAAATTTCTCAGACTTCTATAGTATTTCAGATGTAAAGAGAAGTTCCTTCTGACTTTACTTTTAGTCTAAATATAGCGCTTTTTTTCTGCATTTTCCTTAAAGAATAATACAGGTTTGCCTACATACTATGGCATTTTTTCAGTCTTTGTCGTATATAAATATGTATTTATACCCAAAAAGAAAGGGAAAGAACAGTTCTGCAGAAATTCCTGCCTTCGTGTGCCCAGAGCAGTGGTGGCTGCCCCATCCCTGGAGGTGTTCCAGGCCAGGTTGGATGGGGCTTGGAGCCCCCTGACCCAGTGGGAGGTGTCCCTGCCCATGGCAGGGGTGGCACTGGATGGGCTGTGAGGTCCCTCCCAACTCAAATCATTCCGTGTTTGTATGAATGCCAGGACGTAGTCTAAGTTGTGTTGTTAAAAAAATGCATAATAGAAAAAAATATATATAATAATATATATAATATATATATCCTGTGCTTCCTTCAAAGTAACTGCCCTACAAGTGAGTGTAAATACATATAAATATGACAAGTTTACTTATCCATCTATAAAGCATAGGATATCCTAACTGCCACCTCTCCAGTTTAAAAATATCCCCCAAAATAACAAGTAAATTAGTTAAATAAACACCAGGGATGTTATTTCCTGTGTTGGAGCTGTGACTTGGGAGCTGTGTGTAATGTCCTCTGGAGAATTGCGCTACCCAAACCAGCACAAGAATGCCCATCCATACCACTTAACCTATGGGACCTGCAAAAAATACCTCGTGACTAGACGGAAAAGAGTGGGTGGAAATCCAAAAGGTTGGGTTTGTCACTATTGACCATAAGACAGTTTTCTGAAGATTTTGCTGGTGGATCTCCCCCCACCCCGCTGCCAGTGAAGGCTGCGCGTCCCCCAGCCTTCCATCTCCGGCCAGCCAAACCCCTGACCCCTGTCACCGTGCTGCCGTCGGAGTGCAGGACGGCCGCCTCCCCAGCCGGTGTCCTACATCTCTTTGCTATTCTGCGTTTCTTTGGGCGCATTCCCACAGAAGCAAGTCGTGCTAATCTGACTCTATCAGTGCTCGCTAGGGCTTGCGACGGTAACTTGGAATTAGCATGAAGTAAGTAATTCCCCTGGTCCTTTGCAAGAGCTTTAAGCAATAGCTGCTGCACAAAATTATTCATTTCCCCTTTCTGTCAGCAGTTCTTTTATTTACCATGATTTTTCTATCCTTTATCCCCAGCCCTAATTTTGACCTTTAACTCATCTGTTACGTTTCATGCTTTCCACAGCCCTCATAAATACCTATTACTGCACGAGGCTGCGGTGGAAGGCGCTGTGCGCCAGCAGGTACTGCTGCTCTCGCTCCCCGGCTCCCGGGCAGCTGTGCTTTATGTCGAGTCTGGTTTTTCATGTCTGCATCCATCAGAAGTGTTGGAAGCGGGAGAAACCCATCAGTCCCGGCAGGGTGTATGAGAGGATCTGGAAATACGGACAAGCACAGAACTTCACAGCTTGTGTCATAAACATGTGCATAATAGCGTCAAAATTAGAGTCTTTCTGATGGCAAATGCAAGCCAGGGAGCTCAGCAGGTTGGTTCAGGCCCCTGGGGCATCCTGTCTCGGTTGGTGTCAGGGTTGCCTGGACAAATGGACATATATAGCAACAACGTTTGCTGCAAGCAAACCCACATTGCCATTTTGGTAAGTTTATCAAACCCACTCTGCTTCAGTTCCTGTCTCTGTGATGGTGCCAGTGCTGCTCGGTTAGGAGATGCCACACCATCAGCCCCCATGTACCAGGGCTCGGGGACCAGAAGCACCAGCGCTCACCCCTTCCTGCGTACAGCCAGCGGATGAAAACAGACGGTGGAGACCCCTACAGCTTTGAATCCTCTTCCACAACGACAAGTTTCAATCATGACCATTCCTTTAATTATTTCTTCTTTATTTATGATACACCACCACTTGTGTGCACATTAACTAATGCAATTTTGCTATGGAGAACATTGAGAGAAAGCGCTTCGTTAATTGTCTTGCCTGCAAACAGCAATCAACGGGACTAACACACCAGGAAAATACAAACTGAGTCATTCCCGCAGCTTTCATCTGTGCCTTTCCATCCAGGTACACAGAAAACACATTTCATATTAAATCCAAACCTCAGAGTGGACATAAATTTATACAGAAGTATTAAATTGTTTCTATTTATAAAGGAATTCTGGATGATATTATAGATTCCTGGCTTGGATTGACTGCAAATTTGCCATCCTGTGACTTGATTAAAATGCATTATGAAAGGAAGATGGCAGGAAATCAGCCTGCATTTTCCAGTCAGGAAAAAAGCACCCGGCTTGCCCTGCTGAATGTCCTTTCGAGCGGTAGGAGCTGCTTTAGCAGACTGCCGCATCTTTGCTGCACACCCAGATAAGCCCCGCTCCAGAACGCCACATCTTCAATTCCACATTTCCATTTAAAATTCCTGTTTCATATGCTTTTCTGAGACCAGTTGCTTGCAATCTGGATAGTAATGCAAATATTTAAAGCTTAAGATAGAAACAGGAATAGCTAAGTCGAGAAACTGATAAAGCATTAGAAAGCCTTTTATCTTTCCAAGTTACCATTTCACATTTGATTCTGCAGGGAAAGTAATTGTGCACAGGCCCGTACGCGTATTCTCATTAATGAAAATAAGGACAACAAAAACAAACAATTGAAATAAATGTCACATGAAAATGCAATTTTTAGCGAATGCGAATGTTTCCCCTTGCTGAGCCCCAGAGGGCTGGGAGTGGTAAGAAGGATTGAGCTGAATATTTGGGCTGCAGTGACCACCCGGCTTGCCTGGGGACCGATGGGACCAGTCAGAAAACCACACCACCACCACCAAACATCTGATGTTTGTATAGATACATGTGTGTTTGTGTATGCCTATAGCCATGCACTTCATACAGTTACCTAGATATACATTTCATATGTGCATCTTATGATTTCAAATATATACTTACATACTGCAACAGATTAGGAAGGCATCAGCTTTGGTTTCATTCTGATTGTGTAACTGCTCGAGGTTTTCCTGACCTGAAACAGCTCATACTGTCAGCCTCTCTTATAGAAGAGGAAGAGCCCGTTTCAAACCTTTGCACTGCCTGACGCGGGCCAGGTCTGATCCTGCACCTCCTGCTCACCCCACAGGTTCCTTCCCTGCAGAGAGATGCAGAGGGATCTGTCTGCTGGAAGGCTTTATCAGAGAAGACATCATAATGGCTGGAGGGAAGGAGTGCTCTTAGAACACTTTCCTCGAATACAAGAGCTGGACAAGTTAAAGATGCTCAGAAACCAAAGCCTTACCCAGCCCAGGTGCTGCCAGAACCCTCGCTCCTCACCGGCTCCGGCCACACTGGTTTTACAGGCTCATTGCCAGCAAAATGATGTTCCCAGGAACTCTGTACCAGAAGGCTCTCGATGCTCCTAGGTTTGTCCTCATCTTCAACCTCTTCATTTTTTTCCCTTCCTGTAGCATTTCCTTAGGCAGTGCCTGCTGTGTTTAGTTCTTCCCACACAACATCCCCTGGAGGAGTGAGTGATCTTCATCCACGTATTGGCAGCAGATGCAGACATTGAAAGAAATGCAATTTGTGGGCCAGGCGAGCAGTCTCGAGACAAACAGGCTCAGGCTGAAACAATAACCCAAAGGTAACACCACCAGAGCAGGGACAGCCACCAAACACTGTTTGCTGCAGTCACTGAAAGAGAACCACATTCCAGGAGATGAAGATATTGACACTGGGAAGCAAAAAACCCACAAAACCTGTAGGAAACTATAAGGTTCTGCACCTTCTTTTGCCACCGGCCCTGCAGCATCTTTTCCACTCCAGATCTGGTTCTGGCTGTGCAGAAATAACCCAGAACTGACATCAGCTGCAGTCATAGAATCATAGAATCACAGAACCATAAGGTTGGAAGAGACCTCTGAGATCACCGAGTCCAACCGTGCCTGTCTCCCCACTAAACCCTGTCCCTAAGGAACTCACCCACCTGTCTTCTAAACCCCTCCAGGGATGGTGACTCCACCCCCTCCCTGGGCAGCTGTGCCAATCCCTGACCACCCTTTCAGTGAAGAAATTCTTTCTACTGTCTAAACAAGCCCCTCTCTTTCCCTTTTCTATTTGCTTTGCACGGTGCCTGCTCCATGGCCAGGTGTCACCGCCAGGACCTGCAGCACCTTTCAGAGAACAGCCCTGAAGCCCAGACCCAGTGAAGCCCCAGCAACATATCAGATCAGACTGGTTTACTCTGTCTCAACTGCGGGCAACGTGCAGAAAGGCTGGGGCTCTCCTCCAGCATCACGGAGTCATCCTTTGCTAAACGTTTCGCTGTCCTACACCTCAGCAACTGCTTCGTTGCTGCTTCCAGCAGGACTCACACACCTGCTGCCACTGGCTGTAGCACACAGAAATGTTCCTAAGAGCTCAGAGCCAAGATTTCTCTGCTTTCTACAGAATCTGAGAGCGTCCAGACCCAGATACCTCAGGGGAGGACAAAGACCCAGACATTGCTCTGCATTATGCCCACTTGGTTTCCTGACCTTTAAAAGAAAGCACATGGCTTGAAACCTTGTCTTTTTCTCCATCAGGTGTATCTGTGGGCATCTCTCGTAGCCGTACGAATAACTAGTCTTCCTGAAATGTGTTAATCTAATATTTTGGATTTATAAGAAAATTCCAAGAGGGCATTCCTGGGTTTTATTTTCAATTTCATCCTCTCTTACAGAGTTAGCAGCAAAAATGCCCCTAATTTCACTTTTATAGGGATAATCAAAGATATGTACCATAGCAAATATACCTCTAATAAAATGAAATGTCTGAATTGAATTAAATGAGATTCTGTTGATATCTTCTGCTGGAAAATCAACCTGCTTCTTCTTAAATTAACCTGGCCTTCAGTCTCTTAACACCTAATTGTTACTTTCCTTGTATCCACTAATGGGTTTTAAATCAAAGGAACGAGAATGATAATTGGAACTGTTTAAATTCCTTCTCATTGATTGGGTTCAGTAGTTTCCAGCTCCTTGAATCGGTCTCTGTCAACGCACTCTAGGAGCGCGTGTGTCACTGCACGTGTGTGTGCACATGTGTGAACCCGCCCGTGTGCGTGGGAGCGTGCTCGGAGGGTGCCTGCACACATGTGTGCCCCTGGTTTTGTACTCACACGACACAGGAAACCCAGCTTAGAAATGGCAAAACCATGCTGATATAATCTAGGCTAAATTTCAGTTTGGTGAGCAAATGCTAAAGGTCTGTTAAAATGACATCTAAATAAGTCATTCTCTTGGGATTCAGTACTTCTGAAACAAGCAAAGTCTCATCTAATTTTTGCAGTCCCGCATGTGATCGTCAGCACGGGCTGAGCTTGTGCTGGGGGACGCTGGGAAGCTGAGTGCTTAGGACTGTTCTGAGGGTACCGTTTGGAGTCAGCAGCAGCTGTAACAGCCGCTCCATGTTGTACTCTATCTGCTCATATTTCAGCCCTTCCAAGCTGTCACAAGCTCCAACAAGCAACAACATCTTTGACAGAGTCCCTCCTCCTCCCCTTCGGCCCGATCAGAATTTGCCAAATAAATCACAAAAAAATTACTTTAACATTCCAGTCATTTCTGTCTCCTCATCTGGTTTCAGTAGTGCCAGGTAGGTGGAAATGATGCTCAGTGTAATCAATCCAGATAGTTTCCTTCCTTGATTACTTTTCTGCCTGATATTTTCATCTGATGTTAATTCTGCTCTCTCTTTTAATCGTGCCATTTTGACATCGGGGTTGGGGGGGAGCCACTGGGCCAGCTCATCGCCAAACCCATGCGCTGGAGACGCCCATGGTGGTGATTGCCCACTCCTGTCCCCAGCATCGCTCCCCTCTCTGGAAACACGCGTGGGTAGGGGTCCCACCAGTATGGGTATCGTTTTTTTCTCCCATTCCAGTATTTGAAGCACTGCCTCCAAGCAGAAGCTTCCAGCCTGTTCTCTCTCTGCTCATTGCCCACATGGCACATGCCAATTCATGTTTTAAAAGAGACACCTCTTCAGGGAAAAATAGAGATTGCTTATTACAAGGGAAGAAAAGAGTCCCAGCGACATCACCACATCAAGACCTGTGCCTGCCTGAAAAACAGGGGGTTTATCTCTGCACAACTGTGTATTGGAAATATTCCTCTGCTCAAAGGAAGAGATACAGCTGAAAACCAAAAGATAGAAAACAAGTAGTGCTTTTAACAGCCGGCGAGATAAAGGCAGTGTCGCTCACAGATACATAGGAAGGATTTGGAAAAATCCTGCAATTTTTCTTTTCTTCTGACAAACAGAGGACGCTCGTGACCTGCTGCAGCGGTGGAAAGCGCTGTGACTGTAAGGGCAAGGATCCAACCTCAGTGCTGGGCTCAGAGGGTCGGGTTTTCCCAGTGGGGTGCTTTACCTTTGGACTGAAAACACTTCCTCTCCATTCCTCGCCGCAGAGCACAGCCAGCTGCAAACACCTTCATTGCTCCACATAGACCAAAAAAAGAAGACATCCCTGTTCTTTCTGACCTTTGACGTCTACATCCCTAAGGATGTACCGTAAATGTTTGCCACCTAACGTCCAAGAAATCCCTGATTTAAATCCTTTCAACACAGTTCTTACCAGTCACAAGGTGAATGTCTACAGTCTGACATCTCACTGGGTCTCTTAAGTGTCAGAAGATGCAATCGGACAAGATTGTTTCAGCTTCACGTGGTGGCTGGACGTGCTGTTTGTTGCTTGGTTGTTGCTGGGCAAAGGCTTCCTATAAACCTTCCAGAGCAGCAAGAGGGGGCACAGCTTTCAGACAGGGATCCCCACGGCTCTTTAGCCACACTTTGCAGCCTGTGAGCTGAGAAAATAAACATATTCTGGCCCGACCCCAGTCCACAGGATCCAGGTTATCCCTTTTTTCTCAGAAAATATGTAGCCTGCATAGCACCAACATCCTGGTGCAGTCTCATTTCACCCCCAGCAGTGCAAACACACAGCTTTGAGCTGAGCCAGAGCATTTATACATTATCCTGATAATTCTGGCACCGCACCTGGTAGGTGAGTTCAGTCCTGCACAGGAGTCACTGCCAGAGCCGGAGGTTGGGATGGAGACCTTGGATTCACACTGTGAGAACTGCCTCATGTGGAGAGAGATCATCCTTTGGATGGAGCCAAGACCAACGGACAATATACAAAACTCAAGAGAGCAGAAAATGAAGCAAAAAAGTGTGCTTTTAAACCAGACAAGGTGAATAAAATTAATTTTTTAAGGTTGTCAGTAATAAGGTTTTAAAATTTTCCCTGGAATGAGAATGTCTGAAATATGGATCGTGCTTACCATTGGTTTTCATTGGAGAAGATAATACAGGTAATATATGGTGCAGCACACTTTGAAGTAAAGTTTCTTGGTTCCACTTGGTTTTAATTAAAAATACACGAGTAGGCATTGCATTAGTCCTTGCAGGTTTTCTGTCAAAACCTTTCTGTAATGAAAAGGTGCAAGGCAAGTTTGAAGGAACCAAATTGGTGTCTCCATCATTGGCAGGGTTTGCTGAAAATAGGAACATTTTTATGCACTGAATATTTTCTCGCTCAAGGCAAGTTGAATATTTTCTATCAGATTATCAGCAGGCGGTAATATTTTGATGCTCTAATGCTACTGAAATAAAGACATCGCAAGAAGTACACTCTACGATTTTTATCTCAAGGAAATCTAATGCAATATGCCACTTCAAATTTTAGTTATATGTCCTTACCCCATAAAGAACAGCAGGCATTTTGGTTGCATAGCAGAATCAGTCTTCCAAATACAACCTCTCCCAGCTGCAATCCTTACTTTTTTTAATACAGCATTATAAGACAAATATTATTAGCAGAACGAGCTTTAAAATCACACTACCTGGAAGTTTAGACTCCTAGGAATAGAGTAGTCCTGAAAAACACCAAGCACCAGCACAATGAGAAGCAAATCAGGCTTTCCCTGCCATGTCAACAAGGATTTTAAATCCTCATTGAAAAAGCTCCACGATTACATCATGAGGGAAAGTATCTGTACAAGTAAATAGTCCCTGATTTCCCCTGATGCAGGAGCGTGCTGCCTGCGAGTCGCCGAGACATTTCAAGATCACTTTGCAGTTCAGGCAGGAGCTGATGAAGAGCTCACGACGGACAACGAGGGAAAAAATATCAGAGAGCTGGGAAATCTTCCCACAGGAGAAAGGAGTTCTCCTGTTTGTCTTACAAAGCATCCCTTGCAATGAGAGGGTTAAGGAAGATCAGCCAGGACACAGGTGCAGCCCCCCTAGCGGTACCCTTCTGCTCAAATCACTGTGACCAATATCAAAGTAACTATTGCCTTGGCTTTAGAGGGGAAGACTTCGTCTCAGTTTGCTTGGAAAGAGCTCAATCACAGACAGCGGTCAAAGCCAGACAGGTGAGAAGGAGAGCAGGAGGTCTGCTGAGGAAGAGGAGAACTGCGTAGACAAAGGATGGAGAAGAGAGAGGAGCACAGTACATGAAATATATATAGATTTTGCCACAGAACTCCCCACCTACCTGTTGTGGGGGAGAATAAGCTCAACATTCACTAAATGCTGCTGGGGTAGTGAAACAATTATGGGGATAAAAAACCAGATGGCCACTCATGACCTAATACCTATTGGTACTGGTGACCAAAAAAACTTTTAGATGTAATAAGAAATGCAGATTCGTGTTGTTGACATCTTTGCCAACTTCCCTTCCCTCCTGCAGAAACACCACTCTTACAAAAACCCTGACAAAGCAGCAAATGTCACCTAAATCAGCCTTTTTTTGTATGTGTTTCAGCCGCCCTTAATGTAAGGAAATTAAATTAAATTAAAATTAAAAAAAGCCACTAACACAGCACGACAAGAATCAATTTTGCTTTAAAAGAATTACTCAAACCTGATGATGAGTTTATATAAGCAGAAATATGAACAAGTTTTGCACTTTTCCACCATAGCCCTCGTTCCCTGCGAGGTCTTGTGGTTCTGTGCCTTGAGGCCGAGTCAGGGTGAAAGTGCCAGGGTGACAGGTGCCTGGGGTGCCCAGGGTCAGCTACCACCACAGACCCACCCAAGAAACTAATGCAAACATTCATGCAAAGGCATTTCTGAAGTCAAATACAGGCAGCAGAAATTTGTTTCCAAGGGTTATGTTCAGTTGAGGAAAAAGGGTTTAATAGGACACCAGCAAGTCCCTTCTGCACTCAAGGAAATGTCTTGTAGTGAAACACCCGTGAAAAAGTTATGAATGACTCACTTGGTCTGTTCAGCCTGGAAAAAGGAGACTGAGGAGGGACTTCATCGCAGTTTGCTGCTTCCTCAAAAGGGGAGGAGGAACAGGCACTGAGCCCTTCTCTCTGGTGACCAAGGACAGGACTCAAGGGAAGNAAAAAAAAAAAAAAAAAAAAAAAAAAAAGTCTATGAATCTTTGAGGATTATTTAAAACTAATTCATGCTTAAAACCAGCAACTTTTCTGCAGGTAGTAAGGAAGATGGGATTTCTCAAACAAACTGTGTGCTCAAGAGAGGCCGCTAAGATCTTGCGTAGGTTACCAAGGCACCTTTAAGCTCAGGATGCCTTATGAATATTTCTCTAAGCTGCCTGGTCTCCGGCCAGCTCTACTGGAGCATCGTCCCAGTAGAAGTGAGCTGAATTTACACAGTGTGTTCAGATAATCAGAGTTGTGATCATTTACATGAAACAAACGAGACAAATATTTAAACAAATAAACAGTCTATGGTTTTATGAAAACATGACAACTGCATAATTAATTCTTCCCAGGCACTGTGAATTCCTGCGTGGTTTGAACTGATGTTTTCAGAGTGTGACATTTAAAAAAGAGGAGAAAAAACCCTGTAGCAAGTCTGAGAAGATTTCCTTTTGTGGTGCCGGGGCCTCAGCGCTGCAACCAGCCAAGAAGACTTGGTGGGCTCTTACTCCATTCCTTGGCATTGCCTGGGCAGCTGCAGCCCACCTGCCCACCAGGAAGGAAAGGTTTGCCACATCTTGAAGAGCTCAGACACCAAAGGCTAAAAAACACCCCAGGAGCGCCCAGCACTACAGCTGGAATGTCTCCTCTGCTATCTTGCATCTTCTCATCCTCCTGCAATGCTAAGATTAATGACTTTGCTAAGTCTGCCCAGGCACTCTCCTCTGGATGTTCCACTTGAGGACTCCCCGCTTCCTCAGCCACTTCCACACGACCCAGTCACTGGGACAGTAAGCCCCATTTTGATCTGAAATTCTTCATATTAATAATGTCATACATTACATTTGACAGCTTCTAACTGATTCTCTGACTTTTACATGGCAAAAACTTCTGGCAGTGTTATTGGCTTTCCCTTTTTTATTAGCTGCTCTGACTGGCAGCGAAATCCCCAGCAGAAACGGACGCTCCCAAGGGAATTTTTCAAAGGTTAGATCCTCTCATGCTGATGCAACGGTTTTGTCATTATTCAAGAAGACACATTAATCACTTAGGTCTATATCCTAATCACAGTAGGGAAAAAAAAGTCAGTCAGCTCTTTAAAAAAGCTTTGAGCATTTAAATACACTTCACAAATTTAGTTCCTGGTAATCAACACTGAGAGCAGCAAATGGGGAGAACCAGATAAAGGAGCAGACGTTCATTACAAGCCCAAAGAGAATGAAGCAACACAGCACCAGGAGCGGAAAACACAGCTGGTAAGACATAGGAAACTGGATTTTTCTTAACAAGAAGGTAGGGACCAGCACAAAGAGTACTGACCCTGCAAACACAATAAAAATGGTCATAACACATCTTGTGAGGACACTGAAGCTACAAGGGAAATTCAGTCACAAATGGAGTGCGAAGGTTATGCTGGAAACTCGCTTCATAGTTTCTCCAAAAACCCGTAATGCTGTACTGCATTCCTGCAATGGAAACACCCAAGTGAAAACATGTACGCCAAGAAAAAAACAACCTAAACCTACATTTATTATAACTCCATGTTCGGCCCTTTAGTCCACCTTGTCCTTCTTCATCCACAGGATAACAGTTACTTTTTGGAGACACTCATTGTGAAGAATCAAGTCACCTTAAAAGGATTCAATTAATGGTCTGAATTGAGATAATTAACTACATTGATCACGAAGACTCGTGATGGGTGAGATGTTATTGAGAAACGTCCAATGAAATCAGTAATATTGACTATGTTTATGGTTAATGAAAGAGTGGAACAAGAGCCATTCTAGCCATCTAACTCATGAAAATGAACAATTCTCTCCTCAAATGACAATGGGCCACAGAAGAAACATTTTCGGTACATACGAAATCCACTACCAGCTCCCATTTGAACCTCTCATTTTGGATGCATCAATGGCTATTGACATTCTATCTTCCAGAACTTACACAATTAGACATTTTGTCTTCTGTTTTCTTGTGTGTATTGGGGAGGCAGGTGACTCCTTCCCTAGGCAGAAAGTCTTTATTGGCTGAACAAAAATGTCCTATAAATATCAATTCCTCCCCAGGCCAAGCTTTAGTAAGGCAAGACACCAGTGAAATAAAAGACCTTTTCTCTGATTTTCGTTGCTGAAGGTTTTTTTACTTTGCTTCAGATCCAAAAATTCTGCCTTTAAGGGGATTTCTGTTGTCTCAACAAAGCAAGTGCTGCAAATAACACATTGAATTAGCCCAAGCTTCTTGGGATCTAGACTGTGTCATTTCTACGGGCAGACACACAATTTCTTTCCCATAAGCTTACAGTGCCCCTGAGATAAGTCTGAGTAGATGGAATTGAACATTGAGAAGAAAGAGCTGAACATTACCTCCAGCACAGGAAGTCAAGGAGCCTTATTGGTCCCTTGTGAAGGCAAACTTCTTTTGTGGAGCCAGGTCTCCGCCAGGTTCACACAGTTAAAAGACTTATTGAGGTGCCTAAGGAGTGCCCTACAGAGAGAGACCAATTTTCACCTCACATGACTGACAGTAAACTTTCCTGTAACAAACAAGAACCAGCATCTTCTAAAAGTGTGGCAAAGGCAGCCTCGTGTTTCACTTCCAACTGAAGAAGGAATATTCAGCATTAGGACTTTAAGTGATCCCTAAAGACAGTGATATCCTTCTCCCAACAACACATTTGTCCAGAACACACAGGCAGCTACACGGCAGGAAGAATTAACGAGTATTTGATGTGTTACAAGCAATTACTTCAGGAGAGGACAGAAAAGGGTATTCTGGAAAGGCTAAACCCTATTCTGTACAACAGTCATTTCATCTGGTTTAGAGATAATTTGGAAAGTTTGGGTAGACTTGCAGTCTTCACTCTAAGCTCAAGGTTGGCTGAGATCTGTTGAGCATATTGAAACCTCGTAGGATGTTCCATTGGTTTGAAGCCTGAAGTGATATCCCTCAGAGGGACAAAGAGTCAAGTGGTCTCTCAGGACAGACTCTTTCTGCCAAACACATCTCTCAACCATAGGTTAGAGTGCCCAAAAGGTGTTTGTCCTCCCTACCTCCTTCTCACCCTGCCCCACCAGGTCAACTGGAGGATTCCATCTCCTTTCCCCAGTTCCCTTCCAGCCCAGCGATGGATCACGCTCAAGGACCACTTGGCTGAGCACAGTATCACAGTGTCATAAGGTTGGAAAAGACCTTTGAGATCATCAACTCCAACCTATGACCCAACACCTACACCTACTCCTATTTGTCAACTACACCATGGCACTAAGAGCCTCATCCAATTTCTCCTTAAACACCTCCAGGGACGGTGACTCCACCGCCTCCCTGGGCAGCGCATTCCAATGGCCAATCACCCTCTCAGTAAAGAACTTCTTCCTAATGTCAAGCCTAAACTTCCCCTGAGGTAGTGCAGACCAGCTCTAGGTCCTTTAGATCTTAGGGGGCAGATCATTGCTCCCATAACAAGTTTATCTTCCATCATACCTAATATTCTCATCTCAGATTGCACAAAGGTGTATTTTGACAAGTGAAGTACATTTTCTTGTCCCTGAGCCACAGTGGAGCTCATCTGTTCAAAGCAGCACCCGGATTGTTTACATCCCTGTGACAGAATCTTGTTCATCAAAGTCAATATGAGGCCCAATTATTATGGTCAAATGGCTCTTAGTTCTCCAGGAAAGTCAGTCATTGATCTCCGAAAAACCCTGATGCTACCTGACTTCAGGCCTCCATGTGAACTCAAGATGAACGAGCAGAGTCGCTCCCATGGGGCTCACAGGCTGTGTCTGTACAAGGCCACATGTGATTCCCTAACATCGCTGGGGTTTCCATCACTATTTCAGATTTGGTTGCAAGACCCAGTTTGAATGAAATTTGGCTGAGGAAAACATATTGTAGGAGCAAGAATGCTCAAGGTAGCATCCTGCAATACTCAAAATAAAGCAATTCTCTTCAATGAACCAACCAGCTCGGAGAGACAGAGCTAAGAAAGGAAGGCTTGTGTGCTGTTTCCATGTACTTGGGGTGTGATAGGGTAGTCATCTTCATAAACTTAGAAGAATCTCAATAAAAATTTGGGGACTTTGCTTAAATTCCAGACTTTTAATTCCATCAACATAACAAAGCTGAAGGGGTTTGTCTTCCTTCCAGCCATTCCAGCAGTGGCCAGCAACGTGAGCTGGGTCAGTCAGTACTTGTCAGATTAGCATCAATCCCTTCTTGACGCGCAGGACGGAATAAGCTTAAAATTAATAAAAAGAATTGGGAGATTGCACAAAATTATATAAACTATATTTAGTCTTTAAAGGCTCAATACAGGCTGGTTTGGAATATTCCTATCCACGTTTTTACATACTGAACCATAGTTTCAGACTGCTACGCCCGTATGTGTACGAAAACGAACACAAAGGAGCGCCTTCTATCTCTGATCGTTTCCCAGAACAGAGAGCTCCGTAGATTATGGGAAAGTTTGCATTTCAGAGGAAATGATAGACCTTTAAAATATATAGATTATTTCTTAAAAAGAGGAATTTATCACATTCAATTGAAAATTAAAATCTTAGTACCTCTTCATCCAAAGTAATGAGGAAATGCATTTATTCTTTGCTCTGCAAACCTCCTGATTTCAGCAGAGAGCACTTTTCAAATGCTGCGGTACATTTGTCATGGCAAAGGCGTTTCTTTGTCAGATTCCCAAGTCTTCTGGAAAAAAATACTCTCCTATTGCCCTAGGGATATTTTGCACAGGGTACAGACCAGCGGAAATGCATTTTCACTGTTGCCCAAGGAACTAAAGACAAAATGCTTCAATAGTTAATTCTACCCCTCCCTGCAGCACAGCTCGTGCCTGCACAGACCTCCACTCAAATACACAGTGCATTACAACAGAATTTAGAGAGCGGAATCTGTCCATCATTGTGGTGATAAAATTTTATTCAGAAAGAAGAGTTAACCTGTGCACAACTTCACTTAGAGATATAATTGTAAAACTCAGCCAAGTAACCAATAATTTATTTGTCAAGTCTCATTTATATGTCTTAAAAATGTTCAAGAGAAAATGTTGAATTTATTCTTGACATTTCCCCCCCTGTAGATAATAGCTTGCATAAACACGGAATGAATATTCAATGTTCAAGCCTTAAAACTCGGACTGTCATTTCGTTACATAAATCATGTCGTATTATTGCTTTTCCTTTGTGACATATGTAACTAGGCAACAAATCATGAATTTAAATATTAAATTTCTTGCATTCTGCCCTTTGAACAGAGATCTCATCTCAGCAGGAGATGGGTCGTGCTCTCCTAAAGGTGAAGAATCAGAGAAACACGTCAATTAAAAATCCAAACGATGCTGCCTATTCTGGATTAGTATTTACATGATGAGCACTGTTGTCCTAAAAAGGATCAATTTCCCAGGCATTCCCCAAAAATAATTCAAAATACCAAGAATAGGTTCAAGCCTAGACTTGTTCTTGAATACAGGTGATGATGCAAATAGACCTACGTGTCCATGACCACCACTTCATTACCAGTTGTCAATTATCAGAGCACCTAAAGAATCCACAAGAATCACTGCAGTTAATTGCGATCAAAAATGAGATGTGTTAAGACAAAGAGCTGGAAAAGCAGTGCGAAACGAGGAGCGCTCTTCAAAAGAGCTGGAAAGGACATTTGTCATTTAAAACAAAAATTGAAGACTTCTAAGGGAAAAAATGGCAGAATAACCTTAGAGTAAGAGGTATTAAGGTACTAAAGGGAGTAACCTTTAAAGCCTGCCTGCAAAATGGATCCCTGAAGTCCTGAATAATAATAGAGAGGAAGAGAACCTAGAAATAAATGAACATTAGTCCAGAAATCTCCCAGAGATGACAGAGAGTGCAGAAGTTTCATGCTAAACTATTTTATTTCTTTGATAAAACCTGAACTCCCAAGTATCACGGAGTGCAAGAGGAAAGGAGAAAGAAAGGATAATAGGAGGGGAAATCAATCTCTTTTTTAAATGCATTTAGTGGTGTAGCGATAGGGGTAGGGATTACACTCAGTTTAATCTGAATGGATAACACAGTCCAGGATATTATCTGTAGTTTTCTTAAAATCTCCTCTGAAACACAGCTTTAGCGTTTCTTTCTCCGACAGCAGCTTTGCTCCCTGGTTGTGCCGTTTCCCACAGCACCGTGCTGGTCAATTCAGCCCTCTGCAAAACGGACCTCATGACACAGCACAGAAGAAAAACCCCTTCGGTTCAAGGGAGAAACTGAGCTACTGAATAGGGTGACAGGAGTCAATTTGGGGAAAACTATATGAACCACTCATGTAAAACAGTATGTGATCCCCCAGCAACAAACGTGAGCTGCTGTTGCCGTTAACCGGACAAGGAAACATAAAAGGGATTGCAGGAAGACCTACACAAAACTCAGTTATTTGCACTCACTTATTTTATGCGGTCTCTGTGAAGCTGAGAAACCATTGACCATTGTGCAAATACAGGTTGTAATAACGGGCTGTATTTGTAATCTGGCAAACTAACACACCTCACGTTGTGCAGTGCGGATGGGTGACGGCTCCTGTGGGCTACAGCTTTCATCCTGGTCAAAGAAGCACATCACCTGCTGTCACAGGGATGCGGGAATAGGTGACCCCAGTGAAATTCAGGACTGGTTTAAACTGAATTTGCTTCGTTCATTCACCTCAGTGAATACCCCATGGCAGGGTTACACCCCGACGGTCTCTCACCTTGCTTGGTGTTCCAATCTTCTTCTAAATTTGCTACCCGGGTACCAGCCTGAAATTATTTTATGTCATCTAATAACACAGCGCCAAACATGGGATAGACAAAATAGATGAAGACAATTCTGGTTTTATGGCAAACTTCCTACTGGTGTTTAATTAACAACATTATAGCAGCTAATCACTTGGTGGTTCTTACCTCCACTCATTTCCTCGGTGGCAGGAGGGCATGCGACAGGGGTGAGTGGCTGTACCTCGTCTGCTTGCAATAATCTGTCACTTCACAGAGGGCTGTGGTGCCATTAACTGGGTTAATTGGGTTCATAATTGTTGCCAATATGGACATCTGTGCTCAGCTACTGCCACTTCAGAAGAAAAAAGAAGCTAAACACAAGTTCCTTGAAACACTGCCAACCAGAAACTTACCTCCAGACAGTTTTTGCATCCCAAAGGCATCACAAAGAGAAGAGGGTGCACAGGGGAGAACCCTCTTGGCTGGTGGAATTTTCCTGGTTTCAGAAGTTAATTCCAGAAACACAATTTCCAGAACGTGAACCCCTCATTTCCTAGAACAGATGTGGGAAAATTTCCAAGTAAATAAGAGTAGAAATGCAAATGGGATTTGGCAAAGGGAAAATACCAAGGGACATCTTTTAGCTAACAAAACATAACGTTTATTTTTAAGTAAACTTCAATGCTGGGGATGTCTCAATTCCTCTTGAGTACCTTTCTCAGAAACAATACTGGGAAGGAAGAAGTTATTATTTTCTGGCTCACAGACCAAGAAATGAACTTGATGATCTTAGAGGTCTTTTCCAACCTTAAGGATCCTATGATTCTGTGAAATGCTATCTTCCTCTTTCCAGCTGAGGTGAGCAGCAGATGAGGAAGCTGTAGTTACCATGGGTAGCGGTTGAGTTACAGATAAATGACAATTTAACTTCATGAATGTATTGAATTAGCATTTGGTGAAAACTCACATCTAAGAATTTTATGATCAAAATTGAGAGGTTTGGGGTTTTTTCTTCCCCTGTAGCTAACATTTAATATAGAATTATTCTCTGTGATTGACATTACATTTTAGATGAGCGTTCTGTTTTGTGTTTTTATCTGCTCTAGAGAGTGACACTAAGTTATTTCATGGGATTAGCAATTTAAGTAACGTGAGTAGGTTGGTTGTCATGATTAGCAGAAGCTAAAGCAAAGCAGCATTTGCTCGCTGCAGAGAAGCGAGACGATGTGTCTGGCCGCAGTGGCTTATTAAATGTATAATGAGCTCAGACAACTTCTAAAAGGAATCAAAATTCTGTAGTGCAAGGAAGAGGAGTTCCTGAGTACCAGCATATTCCTGTAAGACTTTGAGGTGACACAAGATTATTATGAAGTATTTAGTGAACAGACGTTTAATCAAACACATGAAAACAGGAAAAAGAATTGAGGACAGTGTGTTTTCCTGAGAAGTATTTCAAAGTTTAGCTTAACCAAGCCAATAATTATTTGCACTGCAATGCTGCTGAGGTGGGAATTGATCTCTCTTCTTTCATTGCAGACTATTTTCCCCAGCCACTAAAGTATCACCATTTGAATCTGTACCTTGCTCCTGGAGATCTATTTTGGCTTTCACAGTATCACAGTGTCAC
>VWPV01018867.1:0-30836 GCA_013389885.1 Geococcyx californianus
ATTCTATGATTCTATGAAATGGTGCAAAGAAGAAGACAGGCAAGATACTGTCATGAATCTTTTAACACAAAACTATCTGAGTAGAGCATCTATTCAAACACTGCAGTTGCATAGTTCTGTTCATGATCAAGTGGTATGAATTACTAATAATTTAGGGTATGGTTCACTACTTGGTCCACAGAAACACTCCTATGAGCTCCAGATTGATTTTGATTTGGAGCACTTTCTTGGTTTGGTTTGCCCAGATGCCCAACTGTACTTTGTGTAGAATTCTGTGCTTTACAAACAGTTTTGCACTTCTGTTCCACTCCTGCACAAACTCCCAGGAACATCTGGAATGTGCCTTATGGCATCAGGATCTGATTATATAATGCTCCAGGTGATGATGCATTTACATGTTACTTTGCAAGCACAGTGGAGCTTGTTCTGAACTGACAGAAAGCCATGGGATCCAGCTCCAACATTGGATAACTTACTAACAGTCAAAGTGCTTTAACCCAAGTTCATCTCCATCAAAACCATGTTAATTATAGCTACATCTCTACTGGAAATGCAACATTGACCAGAGCAGGGTCAGAGGAGCTTATGTGTAACCATCCATCCTGTAAGACAAGAAACTCAGTCCTCAGCGCAGTTTTGGCCTGCAGGGAGTTTACAGTAATATATTGTTGAAACACTAAAGGGCAACACCAGAAGTTTGGGAGACTATTGACAGGAACACTTATGAACCATGAAAACCAGCTGCCATTTTTTGCCAGCAGCTACAAAACTGACTTACAAGACAAGAGCTCTGCACCACCTGCCCTCTCTATGTGAAAAAAGGTTCACATGCTGCTATTCTGAATATTTTGATTGAAATATTATCATATATTTCATCAAATCCAGAACAGACTTTTATTACTAAAGGGGTTTTTTTCCCAATATTTCATTAGACAGATATCTTTAACCCCCTCAAACTCTGGGAAAATTATAAATCAAAGTCAATGGCAATGATACTGGTACCTTAGTAATAGCTTAGTAACTTCTTAAAGTCATGGAAGAAACTACATTTTGCCAAAGTGCGTAAGTGAACTTTTTATGATTCAGATAACTCTGGAGTAGACTTTGCCATGGAAGCCAGTACAGCACTCTTTCAATTCCCATGTAATGGAATTTCATTTGCTGCCCTTCTGTGATTCTTATTATTTGAATCAATGAGATTGATAATCAGACGATGCAACTAATGTGCAGAATTTGAATACTGTCTAGGTGGGACTCAAAGACTTAAACTCACTGGCAATTTAATTCTATGCTATTGTTTCCTCTTCTACTCTGGTTTTTGAGGCAGACCTCTCCCAGAAATGTCAGTGCATACAAAGGAAGTGCATAGAAGTCATGTTTTGCAAAGCCACATGTGACAGCCTCACACTACTCAGAAAGTGCTAAGAAAAGATATTGGTTTATCATGAGAAGAATAATATAGAATCAGGATCATAGAATGCTTTGGGTTGGAAGGGACCTTTAGAAGTCATTGAGACCAACCCCTCCTGCAGGAGCAGGGACATGTTTAACTATATCAAGTTGCTTAGAGCCTCATCCAACCTGACCTTTAATGTTTTTAGAGATGAGGCATCCATTACCTCCCTGGGAAACCTGTGCAAGTGTTTCACCACCCTCATTGTAAAAAATTTCTTCCTTATATCCAGTTTAAATCTACCCTTCCTCAGTTTAAAACCATTACTTCTTGTCACAACAGACCTTGCTAAAATGTCTGGCCCTGACTTTTCTATACCCCCTTTAAGTACTGGAAGACCACTATAAGGTGTCCCTGCAGCCTGCTCTTCTCCAGGCTGAACAGTCCCAACTCTGTCTGTTGAATATAAATATGAAAAGATCCATCACAATAAAAATTAGTCGTGTTGCCACATGTCACTCAAAAGTGTTGAAATAACACAAGGGCAGGGGCACCAAAGAGCTCAGGGGATTGGACTGGACTGGGCTAAAGGGAGAGGTGCCTTGCCCCAGTCTGTCACCTGAGGATACGACTGCAAAAAAGAATTTTTAATTCAATTTAAAATAAACTCCTTAGAGTGAGTTGAAACGTGATTCAATTACCATCCAATTCAAGATTATGATAACATACATGAGCGACACATGACCTGTAATGCATAGTGCATCAAATCCACTAAAAATCAGTTATACTCAACTCAGTGACTTTTCAGAAATCATAAAATCAAGACACCTCATCACAACATAAATGCCAGATCATTCTCCTTCGATACCAGCCTAGTCCATGAAGCTGATGTCTTATATTTCTTTGGTACCAAGCTGGAGTTTCACAGCCCTTGTGTGACTTATGAACCTGTTTTCCCTTATTCCTTGTTAGTATTTTCATATTTAACTTTCCTTACACTAAGTGCTTCAGTAGACATGCAGGGCTTAATCATCGCACAGGAAGTATTTGATTCAAGTCATAAATTCTAAAGGCTGTTTTTAGTGCAAACCATTTCAGTGGATCACATCTCTTATGACTCAGAATACTGCAGGTGCTTATTTTTGTTTTACCAGAGACCTTGAATAGATTGCATTATATGTCTGATGAAAGTAAACCAGCACCGAATGGGTGGAGAAATCAGTAGAGATGAGACTAACCTTAATCTTATTTAGATAAGTACAATGCAGGTTCTCCCTAATGCTCTTTAGGTCCTCACATCACCATACACTCAGCTTTTCCTACATCTCTCTCTACTATGAAAGGGCCTGCATTTGCACCAGGGGAGGCTTAGATTAGATAGGAGGAAAAAATCTCTTCACCAAAAGGGTTGTCAAAAACTGGAAAAGTCTGCCCAGGAAAGTGGATTAGTGGTGGGCTTGGCAGTGTTAGGTTTACAGTTGGACTTGATCTTAAAGGCCTTTTCTATGGTTCTATGATGCAAATTTCTCACCTTCTGAAGCAAGCTTCCTTTTTAGTCAGCAGAGAGGGACACTATATTGCGCATTTGCTGTAGGCTACCTGCACAGGAAACACAAGTGGATGAGACCTACCACAGACAGCTTGAAGCATCTTTGTCTCTGCCAGCCCCAGTCTTCATGCAGGACTTCAACCACCTCAATGCCTGCTGGAGAAACAACTCAACAGGGCTGTTTCTGAAGAAACTAACTGTAAAAGTTACCTGGAGCTGGGCATGTTGGAGATCCTAAACCCCTACAAGGGACAGCACCCAGTGCTCAAAACTGACTGGAAGAGTCTGTACTGCAGCAATCCCCTCCTCAACTGCAGCCACATGGAGCATATGGAGATTTGCTATTTTCAGCTGTGAATCCCCACATTTTTTCTCATTAGCTTTAGAATCATGGAATCATTAAGGTTGGAAAAGACCTCTAAGATCATTCAGTCCAACTGTCAGCCCAACACCACCATGCCTACTAAATCATGTCTTGAAGTGTCATGTCTACATGTTTTTGAACACCTCCGGGAATAGCGACAAGCATTCTCCTGGGCAGCCTGTTCCAATGCTCCTTCACTCTTTTGATGAAGAAGTTTTTCCCAATAGCCAACCTACTAAACCTCCCCTGGTGCAATTTAAGCCCATTTCCTCTTGTCCTATCACTTGTTACTTGGTAGAAGAGACTGTGACACCCACCTTTCAGAGAGTTTTCCTTCCAGAGAGTTGTTAGAGAAAATAAAGTCTCCCCTCAGCATCCTTGGTGGACTTCCAAAGAAACCTTTGGTTTTATTCCATTCAAATTATTTCCAATTATTTCAAATTACTGTTATTTGGGAGAAGAGACCAACACCCACCTTGCTACAACCTCTTTTCAGGTAGTCTTGTCAGGTAGCCTCAACACTTCGATTCTGACCCTGCCAAAACCATCCTGGCTCTGCCTCAATTCCATGACCTGCCCTGGTGGGTCCCACTCCCCAGGGACCTCAGGAGAGCCTGGTTTATCTCCATGTCACGATGTTGTGAAAGGGAGTGCTGGGCTCCCGGCAGAGCTGCAGAGGGGATGGGGCGGGATGTCGGATCTGGGACCCGCCGGTCTCCGTGAGAGCCTGAAAAATGTTCCTGGCATGCGAGGCCAGGGGAGATGCAGAGAGGAGCGGGGCACTTTTCCAACAGCTCCTCCGCTGACAGAGCCAGCGGCGCGGAGCGGCTCCGCAGCTCCCCTCGGTTCCCCGGGCAGCCATGCAGCGAGAAAGGGTAACGGGCTGCGGGACGGGGGGGGTGGAGATGGGGGGATGGAGATGGGCGATGGAGGAGAGGGGGTGGAAATGAGGGGGATGGAGGAGTGGGGGATGGACGTGGGGTAAATGGAGAAGGGGGGACGGAGATGGGGGGATGGACATGAGGGGATGGAGGGGATGGGGGATAGAGAAGGGAAGGTGGAGGGGGGAATGGAGATGGGAGGATTGAAGGGGGGGTAGAGAAGGAGGTGGAGATGAGGGGATGGAGGAGGAGGGATGGAGATGGGGGGGATAGAGATGGAAAGGATGGAGGAGAGGGGGTGGAGGAGGGGGAATGAAGATGGGGGGATGCAGATGAGAGGGATGGAGATGTAGGGGATGGAGATGAAGGACGTGGGAGGAGGGGAGGTAGTGGAAATGGGGGTTGCAGCCTGCTCCATCCTCCCTGACAAGAAGGATATTGAGGTGCTGGAGCGTGTCCAGAGAAGGGCAACAAAGCTCGTGAAGGGGCTGGAAAACAAGTCTTAAGAGGAGAGGCTTAGGAAACTGGGGTTGTTTAGTCTGGAGAAGGCTGAGCAGAGAGGGGAGAACTTATCACTGTCTACAACTCCCTGAAAGGAGGTTGTAATAAGGTGGGTTTTGGTCTCTTCTCTGAAGTGACAGGTGATGGGACAAGAGGAAATGGCTTGAAGTTGTGCCAGGGGAGGTTTAGATAATATATTAAGAAATATTACTTCACTGAAAGGGTGGTCAGGCACTGGCACAGCTGCTCAGGGAGGTGGTTGAGTCCCCATTCCTGGCGGTGTTTAAAGACGGGTGGATAAAGCACTCAGGGTTTAGTAGTGGACAAGGTACGGTTGGACTCGATGATCTCAAAGGTCTTTGCCAACCAAGCGATTCCCTGGTTCTCTGCCGGCACCGCTGCAGGTGCTGCTGGCGCTGCTTTGCGCCTCGCTGCTCCCCCACACCGCGCCCAAGCGGCCCCCGCGCCCCAGGACCTGCGGGGAGCGCCCTGAGGAGCTGCTGGAGCAGCTGTACGGGCGGCTGGCGGCCGCCATGCTCAGCGCCTTCCACCACACGCTGCAGCCCGAGCCGCCCGGCCGCCACCACAACGCCAGCTGCCCCGCCGGCACCCGGCTCGGAAGCGACAGAAGGGCCCGGATCCCCGTGAACCTGCGCAGCGCCTCGCCCTGGGCTTACAGGTGACTCCGTGGGGGCAGGGGGGCACCGAAAATGGCGGGAAATTAACTCTGAGACTCCTTTTGGACTTTTAGAGAGCAGCATCGGACAATGCCCTGAAAGGAGGTTGTAGAGAGGTGTTAAGCCTGAAAAAGAGGAGGCTGAGGGGAGACCTTATCACTGTCTACAGATGCCTGAGAGTGGGTTGTAGTGAGGTGGGTGCTGGTCTCTTCTCCCAAGTTAAAAATGATAGGATAAGAGGAAATGGTCATAGGTTGCACCAGGGGAGGTTCAGATTAGGCATCAAGAAAAATTCCTTCACCAAAAGGGCTGCCAGGCACTGGCACAGCTGCCCAGGGAAGTGGTTGAGTCTCCACCCCTGGAGGTATCCAAAAGACAGATAGATGAAGCACTCAGGGATTTGATTTAGTTGTGGACAGGTACAGTTGATGATGATCTCAAAGGTCTTTTCCAATAAAGTGATGTTACGATTCTACAGGCTTCCCACAGAAGCAGTCATGGCACCAAGCCTAACAATATTCAAGAAGCATTTGACCAACACCCTCAGACATGCAGTGTGGACGTTTGGATTGTCCTGTGCAGGGACAGGAGTTGGATTCGATGATTCTTGTGGGTCTCTTCCAACTAAGGGTATTCTGTGATTTTGTGATTTACTTCAGATCCAGACACATGAGGGAATGGGAGGACAAGGGAGAATGTCTTTATATTGAAAGGGGGAAGATTTGAAGGGAGAATGATCTTTAAGGTCCCTTCCAACCCAAATAATCTCTGAGACTAATTTTTGAGTTTTAGAGAACAAGTATACTTTATTTCAGTGCTGGACGCATGAGGGAATGAGGGGACAAGGGGGAAATGGCTTTAAATTGGAAGGAGGAATATTGGTTGGAACAGGTCCAGAGGGGGGCTGTGAAGACAATCACAGTGCTGGAGCAGCTCTGCTATGAGGATAGGCTGAGAGAGTTGGGCTTGTTCAGCCAGCAGAAGGCTATGTGGAGACATTATAGCAGCCTTCCAGCACCTGAAGGGGTTGAAGAAAAGCTGGGGAGGGACTTCTTACAATGGCAAGTAGTGATAGGAAGAGGGGGAATAGCTTTAAATTGGAAGGGGGAAGATTTAGTTTGGACATTAGGAAGAAATTCTTCACAATGAGGGTGGTGAGACACTGGCACAGGTCCCCTTCCTGGAAGTGTTTCAGCCCAGGTCGGATGCAGCTTTGAGCAGCCTGGTGTGGTGGGAGTTGTTCCTGCCCATGGTAAGGGGATTGGAACTCGATAATCTTTAAGATCACTTTCAACCCAAACCATTCTATGATTCTATGATTTCCACCAATCACGCATAATGAGACAAGAGCAGAATATATTCCCCATTTAAATGCATATGTATACATTTTCCCAGAAATCTTATGCGCATTCTATTATTTTCCAAGGACTAATTTTAATGTTGTTATGAACTTCAAAATGGCCAAATCTCTTGCTAATTGGAGCTTTGAAGCTAGCTCTCTGGCCTTGCATTTTTAAAGAGGAAAGTCTACAAACAGAGGCGATTATAGAAGAAGACACATCTGTTCAGCACATATCATACTTAACACAAGACTTTATCATTTCTCTTTGAACAGTATCTGGAAATACATTTTTAAAAAAACATACTATAAAGAAAATCTGCTGCCAGAGGACATTCTGTTTAACTTGCAAAAAATACAGTCACTTAAATGAAACTTAACTCTACTTTTGCTTAAATCAAAATTTTCTACTTTTTGTAATAGTAACTACTTCTTGTATCAGGGAGCTCCAGCTGCCTCAAGAGGCGAGGCGGTGCCAGGGTCTCCTGTGTAGGAGCAGCTGGTTCAGGAGGCAGCAGACCTGAGGGATGGACTCATCCCTGTTGGAAAGGTGTGAAGTAGATGTCTAAATTGGGAGATATAAGATAAATATGTAAAAAACACCCACTTGCGCGAGGAGCAAGTCTAATGGGCAGAAAGAGAAATGAGCAATAAATGAGGTGGAGGAAGCTGAGAGGTGGAGCTCAGACACACTGACCCTTGAGAGCGTGGACCATCCCTCAGAAAGTTACTTCAGCAATGGTCATACGTGAAGTTCACTCAGAGGACCCTTGGCAAGGAACCATCACCAAGAAAGCCCTTCCTGACTTTGTAGCAGCCTGTAAGGGGTTTGCATAGTTTCCCTGACTCCAGACACTGTGTTGGTTTCTAAATTACATCAGAGAACAGTGTGTGTTCTTGTTAGGTACCAGCGGAGCCGTGTCTTCACTTACCCCACTACAAACACTCCAAGGGCTTGCTGTTCCGTTTGCTGTAGGCAAAGGAGTGGAATGAGTACTGTGATTTCCCACATCTGTGTTTTCAACCGAGGCTTTGCAAACCTCCCCTGAAGGGAAACAGGGGCTGATAGACAGTTCTTAAGGGACATAAAAATAACTAAGTAAATCTGTTGTTAGGCTGTTAAATCACAAAACAAGGGTGTGCACTTTAGTAAGGAACTCTGGAAAAGCTTGGAAAACACTGATGTGGAACACTAAATCCAGCATGTGATCACATTCTCACTGTCAAGTCTTTTGGTAGTTTTGTCTGAATAAGACTTGATAGAATTGTTTCTCTGTTTTCAGCTTTCTGGAAAGACACTGCAGACAACAGGAAGCTAAAATACACAAAAACTGAAAAGAAACTGACATTACACGGTCCTTCATATATACCTTGATGCAGTTACTTTGTATTCAGTAAACTGAAATATCTCCTTGTTAGTGATCTCCAATAAACATTTATTTTGTGGCATGGGTTTTGCCCGCTTTTAGTTTAAGAAGTAATCCTACTGACAGAAAGATGGTTTATTTGCTCAATAAACCTTTCATAAACAAAGTGTTTTTAGACGTGGTATTTTTAGTAATACATTTTCTGTAAGCACATTGAGGATTTTTGAAGCTACCTAAGTGTGCAAAAATCAATTATGATGAATGGAGCACTATTAGGCTCAGGTATTTTTTTATGTTGGTTTTACCAAATACTAGTGCTATCAGAAAATTGTTCTTCTCATCTGAAAACAGTGACTTCCATGCTGACATCTCGTTGGGCAGGTATTTATTTTCAGTTGGAGCACTGTACAGGCTTACTCCCTAACAGAGAACCAGCAGCTATTTGGGGCCTGGCCTACAAAAAGTTTATTAAAAAACTGTAAATCCACTGTACTTTTCATAAAATTGTTTTCAAGTAGACCACCAACCATTCATACACAAGTAACTTGATGACATCTCCAAGCTAGAAATTGTAAAAGTTAGTGAAAAAAAGAGTGTTACACTGTCAAAGGCAAAACCTAAAATTATATTTAGGGGAAAAACTGTTTCTCTAGGATACAGAGGCCTGAGTACACTAACTAGTTAATAGATCTCACTTACAGCTTTTTTTACCAGTCCAAATTTCACTCTAAAATTAGTGTGCAATGAGACAGCAACAGAGATTGCAAGATGTGTAATGAAAGTGTGAAATATAACATTGCTCAATAAGAATAGTAATGTGCATTTGCTATTACAACTTGCTATTTCGTAGATTTTGAAGCCAGGCAAAAAGCAGTATGAACATGTGGTCTGATCTGTGGTGTTCACCCAGTTACCCTGGGAGCAAGATCCCATATCCCATTAGAGCTAGGGAATGCCTTTAAGAAGGACATGCAGCTCTCTGTTAAAGATTCCAGCTAATGGCACATTACATCTTGCCAATGGTAAACCAATTCCACTTACATAATCCCAATAATTTCTTCTCCATCGCAGGGGTGTTATTATGAGAAATTGTGTACCACTGTCTCCTGTAACAAAACTTTCTTGACAAGGCTACATACATTTAATTCTTTTAATCTTTCTCATGAATCACTCTCTTTCACTCATCTTGCCAAGATTCATTGCTGTCTCCTGAACTGCCTTTGTATTGCTGGAATTATTCTAATAGTGAATACCCAGAACTGTAGGCAGCACCTTCTTATACATCCTGATAGAACATCGCTCAAAGCATGAATTTCACTAGTTGAAACTTGAATCAATATTCCTACCCTGTTTCAGCACAGCTTACAAACACCCTGCTCTACAACTTCTTTTCTGCTCCTAAAGAGTTACAGTGCAATTGATTTCTGCTCTGCACTTAAAGGATCTTTTTCCTTTTTGACCTACATTTTAATGACTGAGTTATTTTGTGCTGTTTCTCTGTCTTCATTGGTGTTATAGCAATTCCCATTGTTACCATCTGCAGATTTCATTAATGTACTGTCTATAGTTCCTATTCCAGGTCATTAATAATAAAGATATTAAGTCTGTCTCTCCTACCTTCTCCTACACCTGTCCCTTGCCACCTGTTCTCAGCTACTTAACACTGCTTCTTGTAATTCTACTGCTTACACAACAGTTCCATTCAAGTCAACTAATTTTTTTTTCTGAATCAGCATTTGTGAGAAAGAATCAAATACATTACTTAGAGGTCTGTGTATATCATTCTCCCTGTTGCATTGCATATATGTAAATTTGTCATTCTGTTAGCATGGAAGAATTAGGTTTTATTGGCTCAAAGTACACATTACCCCTGTGACTTCTTTCCTTGTCTTTGTTCTGTGATTACTGTTTATTTTCTATTACTTGGTCTTCATTTTGGTTATACGAAAATCAGGACTTACCTCATTTTTGGCTTGCTACAACCCAGAGATACAGAAGACGCACATGGATTGCACCACAGATCCATCTGGTCCACGATCCTGCTGCTGGCAGCAACCAACTGTTGGAGGCAAAAGTTCGAGGAAGAACTGGTTCATCTGCCTGATACTGAAATTCCATCCTGATGGCCACAGGAGATCAGTATATAATTCAGGGCATAGAATTATTCTTCAACCTGCAGAGCTATAAAGAGACAGCAGAGTTCCCTGAAGTCAGTTCAGTGCAATGAAATCTTGAGCATACTGGATTTGCCTAGCATTTCAGGGAAGTTTGTCTCAGGATTGCTCAGGTTTTTTTAAAAAAACAGAGCCAGCAGCAGAAGTTCTGCCATGAAGTCATCAGGCTGTAAAATGATTATGCTGATCATGTGCCAGTTTGTGACATCTATACAGGAGTTGCTTGTCCTTTTTAGTACTGTTACGTGGACAGTCAATGGAGTCTAGAAAGCCTGCTTGTACAAGTGCCGTGGTTCACAGCTGCTTCACAAGAATTAGTGCTGGGAATTATCTTTCATACCACCTATGGATCCCTGTTGACAGCACAGGAAAGGTTCTGCTGGTTGAAATTTACAGAAGCCATATGCATGATGAATCTTTACCAACAAAAGCTCAGCTCCAGAGGTGCACACACAAGTTGCTCATAGATAAGAGCTTTAAAAAAGGAATTGATTCTGAGCATGTGCTTAAATGTTTGCAGGGTTCAATCATTAAGCTTGGAGTAATGGTTTCAAAATTTGATCCCACTGAAGTTAACAGCAGGTTTACAGGTAGTGTTCATATGTGATATAATTCGTGGTGCTGCAGAGCACAAGTGCTGTTCGTTCAATAGATGTATACATCAGCTCTGGTTTTATTCTCTATTGTCTTAAGGTTATAATAGCATTCACAGCTAGTTTTGGAGTGCATATAGTATATGTATATATATATGTATGTATATTTGTATATACATAGTGTATATATGTGTACATATACTACACATAGGAGTACATTCAGAGTTTTCTGCAAACACACTTGTGTATGAATTTAGCAGAAAATCTTTATGAAGTCATTCCTGTTTCTGAATTTCCAAATCTCATTGCTTCTGTGTCTGTCTCTGAGGTCTAACCCTTAACAAAAAGAGTTCACTTACTGGATTGAGAGATGAGTTTAGAGCCTTGGATTTGCAAAGGTTGAGATTGCATTTGTGTTTTGCTTTGTATCCAGCAAATTCTCACTGTTGGAAAAATAACAAAGCATTTCTTACAGTGTGCATAGAGATAATGAGTTCTGTGGAAGATTATTTACTGCTGTAAATTCACAGCAATTAGCAAAATTTCTCAGCATCCTTTCCTGTATTGGGTCCCTAGGAATCAGTGGTCAGTAAAAGAGAGATGTAACTTTTATTAATCTGATCATTTAACTTTTAATTGATCTGATAGTGAAATCCCATGTTAGCTAGTCCCTCTCTCAAACTTTGTCCATCTTGTTTTTTCTGCATTTCAAAAACCAGTGTCATTTTTTAAGCATGCTCTGTTTAGTGCTCATCCACACAAAATCTTACTAAAAGTAATACAGGGAAGTCTGTCCTTACTGGTAAAAGCCAAGCTTGTCTGCAGTGATTTTGAAAAAAAGTCATATAAGAGGAGATTTCCCTTAAATAATACTTCAGTGACTTTCAAGAACCTCATGCAAGACATTTTCTAGGATTTGACATTCTTGTGTGGCACAGTGAAAGGTGCAACTGAGGGAAAGAATACAAGGGGACACAGAACTGTTGTTCTTTTTATTTGAGCACATTTGTACAACTCTTCAGAAAATCAGTGTTAGCACTAGGCTATTTTATGGAAGCACTGTACTTACTACCTGTATATAGAACAAACTAAGCATAATGTAAGCAAAAGAACACCTCCTAGAGAGAAATAAATGTCTTGTCAAGAGGAAAAAAAGAGTTGTTAGCTCTTAATCCTGTAAGTATTTCAGAGTGCGAAATAAAGAGATGATGATGTGCTTATTAAAATTCTGATAACATCCAGCTGTTATCCTGCTGCTAACAGTAGTTTTCTTAAGAATCAGCTGTGTCTGCCTCCCCCAGCACAGCGTTTGACCCTCTGGGTTTAGAAGCTTGGAAACTACAAAGTGATAATATTATTAAAAATACTACATATGGAAGTAGCTATACAGGACAAGACAGGTTAAGTCTTTGCAAGAATTTTACTTCTGAGAGAAACTTTTTTCTTGAGTTTCCAGGCTGACTACATAAATGGCAGGAAGTCTGTTTTTCACTGGGAGCTCTCAAAACACTCGTAGGGTCATAAGGAAAAGCAGTCTAGAACTGGTCACACTTCATTAGCAGTTCCAGTTCAGTACAAACCCGCTGCTTGTTCCAGCAGATCAAAACACAGCAGCCCGGCATAGCTCACTGCTCCTGCCGTTTGTAAATCAGGAGCACTGTCTGGTCAGAGTGAGCCTACATACCAGTAACCGCGGTTCACAGGACAAGGGCAGCCTTTATTGAAACATTTGGGTTGTCCAGTCTGCAGCAGTGGCCACAGCAAACGACACACGCACATTTGGGTGCCAGTGGAAAGCTGCATTTAGAATCATAGAATCATGGAATGGTTTGGGTTGGAAAAGTCCTTAAAGATCACCCAGTTCTGACCTCCCTGCCATAGGGATACCTTACATCAGATCAGATTACTCAAAGCCTCATCCAGCCTGGCCTTGAACACCTCCAGGAATGGGGCATCCATGACTTCTCTGGGTAACCCGCTCCAATGTCTCACCACCCTCACAGGAAAAAAATTCTTCCTAATACTTCATCTAAACCCCCCTGTTTCAGCTTAAAACTGTTACCCCTTGTCCTATCACTGCGCTCCCTGATAAAGAGCCCCTCCCCAGCTTTCCTGTAGGCCCCCTTTAAGTACTGGAAGTCTGCTATAAGCGTATAACCATTTGTCTGACTCTCCATCACTCTTCCCAGCTGCTTTTGTTGTGTCCACCCCAGTTAGGTGCGTCTTTCACTACTTACAGGAAAGGGTCTGTACAAACTTGGAGTATGGGTTTTGTCAAGTTAATTAACCAGATGTTTGCCCTGTTCTAGGAGAAGACAAGAAAAACATGACTTGCAGTTCTTGAAGTAATGGAGATGCATCAAACTACAGTAGCTGAGGCTGTGGTCAGTTACATGCACAGAGTGATTATGTTCAGTACATGAAAAGAGAGGAAGCAAGTCACACAACTGCATTTATGTGGCTAGGTTACTGGTGTTTGTTAGTAGTTCTGACCCAAATCAGCCTGGGTTGCTCAGAAAGATGAAAATGAGGCTTTAGTTATATAGCCTTTCTTAATGTCTTGAGCTGAAGATGCACAACCTTGGACATGGCTCCAAAGTTTAGTGATATTTGAGTTCAGTGTTTAATTTCAGGGAGCATCACTTAGAGTCTTCAGCCTTAAAGTTCTGGTCTGGATATAAAACCACACTATATTTCAGATCCATCTTTGGATTTGGATCCCGTCTGATTCCTTCTAGTCCTCATATGACAAAGTATCTACAGCAAACTTCGCAATACAAGAGACTTTTCTGTAAAAAGTAGAAAACCATACCATCCTTTCCAGTCCCACTCATTTATACTTGACTTTTGCCACATGGGAATTCAGAGGGGAAGCTTGTTGTAGACTATGATTCCAGTGACAGTGTTCTCTTGTTATTAGTGAAAACTCTTATGTTTGCCTCCAGAAGCATGTTCATGCTTTCCAGTAACATCATAAACCAGGTGCTAGAGATAATACAGTAAAGGAAATACCAGTGACGTGACATATGGTGTGTTTAACAATCCACCACTGAAATTATTCATACTAGAGTTTGAAATGGGAATGTATCATGGGAGAAAAGCTTGTATTCCACTTTTTTCCCTTCTGCTGGCTACCAGACATTTTATTTCACATTGCTGTGAGATCCTGTAACATGAAGGTATTTCCTGAGGAAAGGAAGCAAGTATGAACGGGACAGAGAAGCTTTGCAAAAAATACCTGAGACATCATAGATGCTTAGTATGAGAGAACTGGTCAGATTTACACACTGGTGCTGTACCTAGACTTCAGTAAAGCCTTTGACGTTTCTCACAGTATCCTGGTGGAGAAACTGGCTGCCATCGGCATGGACAGGCACAGCCTCTGCTGGGTTAAAAACTGGTTGGATGGCCGGGCCCAAAGGGTTGTGGTAAATGGAATTAAATCCAGTTGGAAACCAGTCACAAGCGGTGTTCCCCAGGGTTCAGTGCTCGGTCCAGTCCTGTTTAACATCTTTATCAATGGTCTCGATGAAGGCATTGAGTGCACCCTTAGCAAGTTTGCAGACGACACCAAGCTGGGTGGAAGTGTGGATCTGCTTGAAGGCAGGGAGGCTTTGCAGAGGGATGTGGACAGGATGGATCGATGGGCTGAGACCAACAGGATGAGGTTCAACAAGGCTGAGAGCAGAGTCCTCCTTTTAAGTCACAACAACCCTGTGCAGCGTTACAGGCTTGGGGAACAGTGGCTGGAGAGCTGCCTGGCAGAGAAGGACCTGGGGGTGTTGGTTGACAGCCGGCTGAACATGAGCCAGCAGTGGCCCAGGTAGCCAAGAGGGCCAATGGCATCTTGGCCTGTATCAGACACAGCGTGGCCAGCAGGAGCAGGGAGGTGATTGCACCCCTGTGCTCAGCACTGGTGAGGCCGCACCTTGAGTGCTGGGTTCAGTTTTGGGTCCCTCACTACAGGAAGGACACTGAGGGGCTGCAGCGTGTGCAGAGAAGGCAACGAGGCTGGTGAGGGGCTGGAGAATAAACCCTACGAGAAGAGACTGAGGGAACTGGGGTTGTTTAGCTTAGACAAGAGGAGGCTGAGGGGACACCTCATCACTGTCTACAACTACCTGAAAGGAGGTTGTGACAGGGTGTGTGCTGGTCTCTTCTCACAAGTGACAAGTGATAGGAGAAGAGGAAATGGCTGCAAGTTGGGCCAGGGGAGGTTTAGACTGGACATTAGGAAGAATTCCTTGACTGAAAGAGTGGTCAGGGATTGGAACAGGCTGCCCAGGGAGGTGGTGGAGTCACCATCCCTGGAGGTGTTTAAAAAACAGGCAGATGAGTTCCTTAGGGACATGGTTTAGGAAGGAAACAGGCACAGTTGGACTCGGTGATCTCAGAGGTCTCTTCCAACCTAGCCAACCTAGTGATTTTATGATTCTATGGTTCTGGAAAATGCAACTTAGGAATCACTTTAAGTCCATTGTGTTTTTCACAACTGGTTGTTTTGAAAACTGCTGCAGGAAAGGAGGCATTTGTGTATTCAGTTTGTATTATTCCATAATAAATACATTGATGACAGATATTTTTTTTTTTCTTATGTAGTTGCCCCACTTCACCTACTATGTGATGGCCCTACCTTTATCCCAAGTCTCTACTTTCAGATCCAGAGCAAGAATTTTTACTGGTTTTGCAGCACTTTACACCACAGTAAACATTACAGGCTTGAACCTTCTCTTTCATATCAAATCTTTCACTGTTACTTACTTTTCGAACCTCAGGTGCTTTAATTTCCTATCAAAACACTGGAAATTATTTATATAGTTCGCAAGAAAAAAATTCTCCACTTCACTGTTAGGAAAACTTGCCAAGTATAGAGGCAGTGAAATATTGCAACAGAGCCTCTGGGCAGGCTGGGGAACTCCTCTGAAGGTTTTTAAGAGGCTGGACATACATGGGGAAGTACACCTGAACTTGCCTTATGGAGACATTTGGACAGGTGACCTCCCAATTGGTCTTTATCCTCTCTGTGTGCCAGTAATGACCCACAGGCTGTGTCTGCTGCACACCATGTGTAGGTCTAACTGTCTGCTGTGTGAAAGGAGGAGGAGGGGAAAAGGGCAGAAAAAGGGTTTCTGTCAGCTGACAGGTGGTAAGTGCTTCTCATAATATACTTGGGGTCAGCATCCTCCCAAAGGGGAAACAGCCTCTGTAGAAGAAGCACCAGGATGCAGCTGGCAGTGCTCCAGCCAAAGACAGCCATCATCCCTCTCCAGCTGGATGGTGCAACTGTTGCTGAAGCAGGGCTAGTTTTGTAACAGCATGAGAGCAGAAGGTGATCTGGAGGAAGCTGGAGGACAGCTGGCATGGAGTTAAACATTCTGAAAAATTTTCTTTTTCTGAAGGTGCAAACATGTTTTCTAGAATAATGACTCCCAGTTAATAATGTACAAGCTACAGCCATGCCCAGTAACTAACTTGCAGTACCAGCAGGAAAAGCAGGTAAAGAAGAAAGCAACAAATGCATCACCACGACAATAAACAGTGTGGCTGCTTACTCTAGCACATGTACTCTGCTGTGTACCTAGTTTTTATTAAAAAAAAAAAAGCAGACTTTATCAGCTTTTACTCCTTTTGCTAGAAACAATGGCTGTAAGTCAGCCAAGATCTGTATGACCTGAGACCAATAGTATCACATCTTTGTTATTTTATTTCTGCATCCAACAACACTCAGACAGGAATGTTGAATCTTGGACTTCCTTGGTCTGAACTGTGCTGAGGTTACAATCTTTCCACCCTCTGCTAATCAGGAATTTCCAGAGACAGGGTGTGAATAAACATAAAGGAAGGGTCAAACAACAAACTCCAAGACAACAAAAACAGAGGCTACACCAGTGAAACTTTTGGGTGATGATTTATTTCAAAATGTAGCAGGAGAGAGCCAAAAAAAACATTCACTTTGCAGTTTATTTCAGTGTGGACATGCAAATGTTACTCTTCAGTTAGAGGAAGAGACAGTGGACATGGATTAGAGAAAGAAATCTGGAGTTCTGCTTTCCAGAGGAAGACACCTGTATAACACCAATATACTGAGGAGCAAAAACTGTTGCAGAAATAATAGTACAATTTAATTCCATTTAAATTATAAAATTTTAAAATGTCATGTCCTATCTTCAACAATAATAATGTTAACAAAGATTTGTGCCTTTTTTTTAAGAACTCAAGGCAGATCAGAAGTTTGGAAATGCTCAAGTGTCCTTTCTCACATTTTAGAAAGCCAGTCACTTCATACTTCAGCTTGTGCTGTGGGACTTGATCAGTTCTATACCTTGTTCATGTTTTTTCTTTACACTTTGCAAATAAGAAGCCAGACAGCAACAGCTACAGCTATTTTTCCTGGCAAAGAAAACAAAAATATTACATGAATGTTTACAGTCCAATCGCATTAATGTTTTTCAGATTACTATATCTGTTTTTTTAGATACTAATGAATCTTTATTATTTGCTTCCCTATAGAATTTCATATGATCCTACAAGATATCCTAAATACATTCCTGAAGCATACTGCCTGTGCAAAGGCTGCCTCATGGGGATGTTTGGCGAGGAGAATTTTCACTTCCGCAGCACCCCTGTGTACATGCCCACAGTCATCCTCCGTCGTACGTCATCGTGTGCTGGGGGCCGTTATGTCTACACAGAAGACTACGTCACGATCCCAGTGGGCTGCACTTGTGTACCTGAGCAAGAAAAGGAGGCTGAAAGTGTAAATTCTAGCATAGATAAGCAAGAAATGAAGTTGCTGGTAAGCCAGAACAAGCCGCCATCTGAATGAAGACTATATAAAGAGTCACATTACAGTATTAGCTTCACATCATCATTTCATCACCTCAGGAACTGCACAACACCAGCAAACACACAGACACCCTCTTTTTCTACTTACAGTTTTTTCAGTTTTAAGACGGAAGGTTTTATCCAGTTACATCGTTAGAAATGACAATTCATGTTAAGAACTTCTTTAGTTCATGTAAGTACTTGTTGCAAATTCCAAAGTAGCTTTTTTTCCTTAGAGCAGAACATTTTATCCTTGCTTACTCACAGTAAATTTTAGATGATGATGACACTGTAAGACATGCTAGCTATTATTATAGCAGACTATTGGTTGTAGATATTTTTAAGGAATCTCTTATTTTAAACACTCTTATATAAAAATCACATACCTGCCATACCTGTGCCAAATCAGAAGTTAAAAGAAGTTAAAAGGATAACCTCTCAGCCTGGGAGAGCCTTCCTGTATACTGCATATTTCAACTGCAGGCATTCTTGGCTGTTATATCTTTGGCTATTCGTACACTTCAGCAAGGAAACCTCTGCTGAGTTTGAGTGATTAATGAAACAATATTCTATGAGTTTGCTATTTTTGAACTTGTCAGATTGCTAAGGGTACAATGTGCTGAGAAAAAAAAACATGCTAGAATATTGTGAAACTGCAGCAGACTTTTCTGATATGGATATAATTACCCAGAAAATATCATTAGAAAAAATACACCTTGGGTCCCAAGAATTATGTATTTGATTTCATTCATCATTAACTGTTTAACTATTTCTTGTGACAAAACTGTATTCTGTGCAGTTGAAAGGCCAAACCCTTTGTCATGTCAGGAGACGAGATTACCCATTAAAAAAAAATCAGAATGAAGAATAGGGTTCACCTCAGGTACACTGGAACTGAGTAAACAGGCTAGCTCTTAACTTCTAGATGCTACAGAGGTCATTGAGGTGAGTCCTTGCCAATCCAAACTTGTTAAATCCAGCTGATTCATACAATTTATGTTACTCATTTTCTCTATGCTACACATAACAATCATCAGCACAAGATACTAGTCTGTGGAGGAGCAGTCTTCCCTTTTTGCAGCTTGCAGGAACTTTATTGCAAGCCCTAACCAGAAACCCTGGGTACACAAGAACTTGCGTTTTCAAAATAAGAGAATGAAGGCTGACACAGTCCAGTGAATGAGAATTGGGAATAACCAGGTATACCTTGGACAAACATAACTTCCTCGAAGGGCCACAATCACCAAAGCTGACAAATCTCTGAATACACAGCCTAGAATGCCTTTACAGTTGAAGGATCATGACTGCAATATCGTTACAAAAAAAGAACAAACACCTTGTGTGTGTGTGTGTTACATCAAGAATCTCAAAATAGTGCTTAATCCATGGCAGAGAGTCTCTATGCTATGCGAACACACTCTCCTTTGCAGTGCTGTTAGATGAAGAATGGAAAGACTATGCACTAAGCAGAATGAAAAGTAAGATGGGGACTAAAAATCCTATGACAACTCCTTGTCTTGGTGCATATTGACTGTGCTCTTTTTGACTCAGTCTAGTATAACAGTATTTTCGTAGTGCAATCTGTGTAGCTTCTTACAAAGCCTAAGACAACTTTAACAACTGCAGAAACCAATAAAAGGTTCCATCAGAATGTCAGATTGAAATTTATAACTGCGTTACTTGTGCACATGCTTTTCCACAACTCTGCTTGTCTTTAGATCTGTGTTTCTTCAAATTGTGATACTTCTATCTCAAGGGGACTCTCAAAGGAGAGTTCAAAGAAGGTCATGAAGTGTTTATACTACTCAGAGAATAGCTAATTGCCCAGCTGCTGCCAGCAATTAAAGGTAGTTACCTGTTCCCTAGAGACTGTAAATATATGCATCAATTACATCCTCTTTTCCTTCCTCCTGATGTGGAAGAACTTCTCACCCTCTAAGAAGAGGGAAATGGTAATCAAAGATAGACAGGCTCAAAAGGAAAGCAGACCCACAAAACTGGAGAAGCACTGCATTACGTGATGCTTCAGCAGTTTAACCTTGACTGGTTTCACAATTATACACACACGCTTCAGACAGCGTGAAGCTGGACTTTCAGGCTCCACAGCATAGAAAGCAAGTCTTCACAGTAAAAAAAATCACGAACAGCAATAAAATGTGCCAAACCACACAGCTCTTAATATTTAGAAAATACCCAGAAGAGCCACCAGCTAAAGCTCTGGCTAAACACTGCCCGGCAGCAAAACTCATCTGTCTGTCTACACAATTTTGTTATAGCGATTTTTCTGCAAGAAATCAGTTGCTAGAGCGCATGGATAATACAAATACAGGTTGGGTGGAGAATGGGTTGACCGCAGCCATGAGGAGAAGGACTTGTGGTGTTGGTTCACGAGGAAGTAAATAAAACCCATCAGTCCAGAAAGCCAACCGTATCCTATGCTGATCAAAAAAAGTGTGGCCAGCTGGTCGAGGGAGGGGGTTCTCCCCCTCTACTCTGCTCTCATGAGATCCCACCTGGAGTATTGTGTTCAGTTCTGGGACCCCCAACATAAGAAAAGACATAGATGATGGAGCAAGTCCAGAGGGGGGTCACAAAGTCGACCAGAAGGCTGGAGCACCTCTGCTATGAGGACCGGCTGAGAGAGTTGGGGCTGTTCCACCTGGAGAAGAGAAGGCTCTGGAAAGACCTTATAGCGGCCTTCCAGTACCTGAAGGGGCTACAGGAAAGCTGGGGAGGGACTTTCTAACAAGGACAAGTAGTGATAGGACGAGGGGGGAATGGCTTTAATCTGAAAGAAGGTAGATTTACATTGGATGTAAGGAAGAAATTCTTGATGAGGGTGGTGAAACACTGGCACAGGTTGTCCAAAGAACCTGTGGATGCCCTCTCCCTGGAAGGCCAGGCTGGATGGGGCTTTGAACAACATAATCTAATGGGAAGTGTCCCTACCCATGACAGAGGGATTGGAACTGGATGATTTTTAAAGTCCCTTCCCATTCTACGATTCTATGATATAGGAAAAACAACTCCCACTTTTTATTGCAGCTCTCTTGTCATGCAGGCATAAATTATGGAGTCATTTTGAGGTTTCTCATGTATGTTCTGGGAATTGCTGGGAGTTTCAGGCTAAGATCAGGTAAATGGAACATAATCAGTTTCTCCAATCCAGAAAAACAGATGCTTTAGCTTACATGTAGTTTCAGGAATTGGATAACTGAAAGGAAAGTACTAGAGAACTGCAAAACCTCAGTGGATCAATAGATGATGTTTGTTGACGACCTTCTTGTGATACTGCAACAAGTGCAGAAAGCTTCCTATGGTTACCAGTAACCTTATGTTATCATACTCAGAAGCCCATTTTCCTTTTTTAATCCTTATCCTCTTCTGTGCCAGACTTTCTAGCTGAGCCAATTTGCTTCCTGATCCAGCCTTCCACTTAGGTGTCTCTTAAAAGCTATGTTTATGTTTTGGTGTGAGCAACTGTTCAATAATAATTTGTTAGTGAACAACTGTTTGTTAATACTTAACATCAAGAACTGTTGGCTACATAAACATTTGTCAACCTTCAAAATATCCTTCCATATATAAACCCTCTCCACATTACTCATGTGGAAAAGGCTGAGTATTAAGTGTAGCTTGCATTTGTTTGGAATTCTTTTATTTAAGACATCATCACACCATGGATTTATATCAGTTTCACTTCAACTGTGGTGTGACATTTTCCAGCTTGTAGCCCTCTGGGTACAGCTGCTGCAGCCTTGCCTTTCATTTGCATGGGAGGAGGGAGGCTTCATTGGAGTTGCTTCAAGTCTCACAAACTGTTGACACAAGGCAGACATGAAATGCCTCATTGAACCAACTCCAGGCCCAATAAATGCAAACAATTCAAAGCCGAAACTATCTGGCAGCTGCAGCTGATTTGAGAAAATTTTTGTTGTGCCAGGAAAAATATTTTCTTTCAATGAGGTTGTCCCTGGAATACATTAGGAGCCACAAAACACAAAACAATATCCTTGGTAAAGTTATTATTTTCTTCTCTGTAGTATCACTTAAGCAGGTTGGAAAATTCCTATCATGCAGGAGGGCTGAGAAAAGGCTGACATGCTGGTTTTGGTTTACGAGCCAGTCATACGTGGAGGTGTTTGTCTGAGTAGGTGGAGGTCCACAGCTGCAAGTAAACATGAAATTGCCAGCAGCAAGGCAAAAAGGGAAAAAGGCTCTGATGTGCTCAGTATAAACACCCCTTAATCTTGCTGGGATTAGGGAACAGCCATAAATATGTGGAGTAGCACACACAAGGGATATCAAGTCAATTCTGTGTTTTGCCGAGTAGTGGCATGAGCTACCACTTGTTTTTGCTGTACTTCCAGCTAAGAAGCCTGCAGAACATGAGGACTGGAGAACCAGCACAGCTCTTGACACTGGGCTACTGCAGCCTGAGCCCAGACATCCTGCCTGCATGAGGCCTGCGTCCCGGAAATAACCTAGGGAGGGTGATAAAATCAACGATAAGGTTTATTTCCCAGTTAGAATCATAGAAGCATTAAGGCTGGAAAAGACCTTCTAAGATCATGCAGTCCAACCATCAGCCCAGCACCACCACACCTACTAAACCATATTCTGAAGTGCCACATCTACATGTTTTTTGAACACCTCCAGGGATGGAGGCTCCACCACTTCCCTGGACAGCCTCTTCCAATGCTTCACTCCCTTCAGTAAAGATTTTTTTCCTTATATCCAATCTAAACCTCTCCTTGTGCAATTTGAGGACATTTCCTCTTGCCCTATCACTTGGTATTTGGGAAAAGAGACCGACACCCATTTCACTACAACCTCTTTTCAGGGAGGTATTGACTGTACAGTGTGCCAGTTGTAGACTGGACTCCTTGCTCTGCTGCAGAGGGTTGTGGGCAGAGTGGTGAAGGCAATTGTGTGGTACAGAGACAGGCTGTGTAACAAAGAAATGATGACAACACGGGTTTTAAAGGGAAGTGCAGCTTAATGAAAGCAGTACCTTGAACTCCATGCAACAGCATATCCATAAATGTTGCATTTATCATGTGAGGGAGACGCCAACAGCTGCGATCTGTTTCTTCCACCTACAGCCATCAAGCCTGTGTGCAAGACCCCAGGTTTCATCTGCCAAATGTCACATCCATAATGACAGCAGGGCATTGAGATGTCCTGCTGCTGCACAGGGCCTGTTGCTGCAGCCAAAAAGCTGTCTTATATCTGCCTCTGCACTCCCAAATGCCACCGGAAAAGCAGCACACTGAGAACACTTCACCACAGTCTGTTCCAATAGAAAGTCCATCCATGAGACATGCCTAATAAGCAAGCCAATCTCTACTTGACACAGAAGGTTTTTTCATAATCCTATTACATAAAATGAGACATTCTGATGTCACATAATAGTTTTTGGAGTTACTACGGTGGCACGAAGTACACATTCACTACAAATGTTTGTGACTTGCAGCCTTCTCAGAAAGACAGCTACTCCCTTGGAAACAAGTACAACAAAACCTGTTTTCCTGCTGCCATTAATGAAGGCTGTGAATGCCACTAGTCAAGCTCTGCTCAGACAGCTGCCTGCCCTCATCATACTTTTAAGAGGGAAGCCACTCTGTTGAGTGCATCCACATGTACCCACACTTTTGTAATTGTGTACCTTCACAGTGCCTATTTTCAAAGCTGTCTCACCTACATGTGACAACAGTAGCAGTTATTTTCTTGGTGAACTAAACTCCTTGGTACAACTGAATGGTGTAGTTTTATCATTTTTAAGGAAAGTCCCTGATGAAGTTAGCAAAGTTTTCTCCTAAGCCCAAGAACACACATTTAACAAATTGAAGCAGACAATCAAAGGAATTAATAGCAAAGCAGCAACACAGGCAAAGCTTGTATTTGAACAGCACATTCTAATTTAGGAGGTGGCAGAGCAACAATATTATCCTTTCTGGCAGTTGTACCCGTCCCACTTTAAGTCTCTACCTAGTTAAGGATAAAGCTTCAGGAGTTACTTAATTGTCTCCATCTGCTTTGCGTGCAAGACACTGAGGTAATAATCATAAACCAGTTTAGAGATCCGAAGCACAGATCTCTGTCAATCATGAGACTCAGGAATACTATATGGAGGGTGAGGGAGCAGGAAGCAGTAGATCATAGAATCTCAGAATGACCCGAGTTGGAATGGATCCAAAAGGATCATCAAGTTCAACCCCTATCCCTGCATAAGACAATCCCAACATTCACACTGTGTGTTTATTCCAGTGCTCCACCACCCTCCAAGTGAAGAGCTTCTTCCTAACATCTTAACCTAAGCCTCCCCTGGCATCTCTTCCTACTATTCCCTTGGATCCTACCAATTGTCACCAGAGAGAGAGATCAGTGCCTTTTGAGGAAGCAGTAAATGGCCATGAGGTCTCCCCATAGTCTCCAGGCTGAACAGACCAAGTGACTTCAGCTGCTCCTCATACGACTTCCCTTCTAACCCCTTCACCAGCTTTGTGGCCTCCTCCAGACACTCTCCAGTAGCTTGATGTCCTTTTTATACTGTGGTGCCCAAATCTGCACACAGTACTCAAGGTGGGGCTGTACCACTGCAGAGATATGAAATGTGAGGAGGGAAAAGCCTTAGGAAGTGAACAGATCTCTTGGAAAATGGGAGAGTAACAGTGGCTTAGATGGGTTAATCAGTGTTGTGTCTAGCTCAGAACACATGATACTCTGAGCACTGAGAGAGGATTATATTCAATCCGTGTTATTCATGCTCATTTGTTTACTCCACTAGATGGGAAACTTGCATCCAAACAGTGGAAATGCATAGAAACAGGATTATTACCTCTACCTTATTAAAAGTCTTGTCTCATAAGCTTAATTAAGTTTATCCCCACTGCAGAATACTTCATACTTCATTTTAGGTCCTTAATTCTGTAGATGCAGCATTTGTTATCCATTTACACAATCCCAACACATAAACATGGCAAACACAGACAAGTACTTATGTTTTGTATAGTATATTTATAGCTGATAAAACTGCTCAGTGTCTTGGAATTTATGATCCAGCTTTCACTCAAAAATACAGTAATAGTGTAGTCAAAAGGTTAGTCAAAACTGGCGTTAAAAATTCCCAGTTACCAAAAATCTCTACTATCCCAAAGGAAAGTTTTTCTAATGTATCATCTATTTTGATTGAAATTGACTGAAATATAGCCCAAACCCTGTATATAAAATTTAACATTTGTCTATTAGAAACAGTGGGAGTTTACCGATACATTATGTTATAGCTCAGCAGCCTTGTGAGATTAAATGAATTCTAAGATGCTTCTGTTCTACTGCTCTGCTGCTGTCTATGGAATGGGGGGCAGAGACAAAACCAGGCATTTGGGGAAAAAAGGACTGAAGGACTGTTCTTGTAACTACAAACCTAACATACTTGTAAATCATCTTTAGCTTAACACTGAAATCTGCTAAAATGCAGACACTATAGTTAATGAGATCCATTATGATTCAAGATTTAAGGGACTAATGCGTTTAGTTCACATTACTACAGAAGTATCTCATAACCAACAGTGTGAGTGACTCAAAGTGAGAACCCACGTACAGTCTGGAGCACTAAGGCAAGGTCTGGCTGTTGTGTTGCATTTTCAGTTCACAATTACTTTGTATTCAAGATGATTTGGCCTGACTAAAGTACAGCATTCTTAATGAAACTAATGCTCTTTCTAGTGGGGAATCTTCTATTATGTTTTTTAAGGAGACATAGTTTATGCCACCTCTGAAGATTAGTTTAACTAGTAAATAGATTTTTAAAAGTCCATGACTTACTGTTGCACTAACACATAAACATGGCAAAGTAAATGCACCATTGTCTGAAAATAGATGTTTAACAACTCACATTTTCTCTAGTACAGCATACATACATACACAAGTTTATATGGTAGTAAGTGATGACAAAATATATCTTATTCTTTACAAAAAGAAAGTCTGCGTTTGTGACAAGACTTTAGAGAAAGGTGAAATAACAATCACAAGTTTTTAAAAAGCCTGTCTGGCAACAATAGCAGATAGTAGGTCTTCTCTTACTTGGCAACTGGTAGGTAGTTCTGATTATTATTAAAAGCAACCAGAGGGGCCTCCCTGGAAGGAGAACTATTTTCTCTTCTAGGTAACCTTTATAAAAACATAAGCTGGTTAGTGAATCTGAAAACACATGATGCTTTCAGAACAAATATCTCTCGGTCCCTTTATTAAGGGAGCCTCTCTTGAGATCGAAAGGAGACCACTATTCATGCTCTTCCAACTATCTACTAGGTACCAAGTCATCAGTTGTGATGCAATGATAATTCTGATGTCTGTGAGGCAAGCACATATGTGGTGTCAATCAGCTAAGAGTCCTTGAATGATAAAAAACCTACTTGTTAGATTGACACTCTAACAGAGAAGTTCCCATTATCCAGCACCTGCATTGTTTGGTCTCCAGTTACCTAATAGGTCAGATATAAAACACAATAACTTATACAGTTAAAAGAAAGACATTATCACACTATGCTGATTAAAGCTACCCCAGAAAACAGTACTTGCAACTGAATATTTCAGCATTGAGAAATGTGGAGTCCCTGATAAAAAACAGAAAGGAGCTGGTAGTTGTAGATCTTATGAGAATTGGTCCAGTCCAGAAGTATAGTTCGCGTAGCATCGAAATTCATTGGCTAAATTTCGTGAGTGTTTTGGAATAAACTTGCATATCTTCACACCAAGATGCTTTGCCGCCAGTTCCTCCATGATTGCACCTGCAGGAAAAATAATTAGTATTTAATGAGAAAAACAGAATGTTTGGACTTTTCAGTAGTTCCTCCTAAATGCATGTACATAAAGATGCTTTTTTTAAGGAAGCAAGGCTTAAAGCAGCTACACTTTCAGTCTTCTTTAACAACTGAATCTACAGGGAAATCTAAAATAAATCTGAAACAATGGAAGAGGCCCCAAGGAAGTAAATGTTTGTCAAGTTTTGTAAGAACAGGTAGAGTCTAAGATCAGCGCTCCTTCTATAGAAAACAGAAATTTGAGCTCTATCTTCTTGCTACAATGCTTAAAGAAATTACATAATACGGAGCAATGGGAAACACAAACAGATTACGTACCCTCTTCCACTTAAATGAAGTGCACTGCAATATTTACAGCTCCACAGTGAGAAATCACTTCCTTGAGCACCATTTCTCAAACTTTGTAAACTGAAGGACCAGCTATCCCTTTTAGGGAAAAAACAATCTGAGAACCATCCCTGTGCATGACTGCCATTTCAATGAAACAAAGAAGCGTGCTTTCTATGGCCATATATTATTTTAATTTTTCTTATTTGTCTGCTTGACTGACTTCTCTCCAGTTGCATGTACAGAGTGGTTTTGTCCTCTGGGTTTTTTTGGAAAATTTTCCTGGATGTCTTGTAATAAGATTACAGTTAAGGAACACCATGACTAAGGCAGATACTTATAGCTTCTTAAGCCAGCAAGTACATCTTCATAAAGAAGGATCTGCAAGTACAGTTGGTAAGTCTTCAGGTTTCACTGCTCTTATCACTGGTTTTTAATTCCTCCTGCCGTGTTTCAGTGCCCAAGAGCTCCCTACTTGAATCACAGAGGCAGAATCAACTCACACATTCATTCACATTACAATTGCTATGTATACCAGTAAGGACAGGTACTTTGAAAAAAAAAAAAAAAAGTTAATTTTTTCATTTTTCTTTTCAAGACTTGGTTAAAATCATCCCACATTACAAAGTAAAGACTATTCCAACATAGATGTCCTTCTTTCGACTTAGCTCACCTTTAATACCAGGCAGTAAGTGGCAACTGAAATCCTGCAGCTATGGACACATTTAGAAAATCATAAATTCGTAAGGTTATTCAATAAGGCATTAACCTATGTTTGTCATACCCAGAATTCAATCACTGCAATTATAGTGAGCAGTCCTTTTATAGGAAAAAAATATTTCTGCAACTTTGTAGGATGATCTTACAATTCTTCAAAAATTTAGTACAATGCATATGAGAAAAGTACTGACTTTCACAATTAAAATCTACATGCCTTCAGTTTAAAATAAAGATTGAACAAAAGTATTTCAAGGAAAAGCTTAGGATACTTATTCCTCCCAGAAGTAATGATAAATTAGCATTGAGTTAGTATTTGTCTTGCTTGAGTAAGTTTGTCTTTTGAGAGAAAAAGATGGTTAATGATGACCTATATATTTTTATTAATTATACCTGTACAAAGCAGGATCTTTCCTTTTGTTAAGTATTTGATGGTCTCTGCAGTTTTTTGAAGACATTCCTCAGACAGATAGGGTGGATCTGCTATTACAATATCAAAACTGTGTGGCAGGAGATTTTCAGGCAAGTTCAAAGGGTGATTGTAATCATAGAAGATAAATTCATCTCCATATACAGAAAACCTTCTGTCATACTCCAGTATACACACTGAAAAATCTTTACCATCCTGTTCTTTCAGTTTCTGGTACACGCTCGGTGCACTAACACATGCTATCCTGAAAAAAAGATAATAACTTCAAATATTAAAAGGCAAATGACAAGAAAAACCCTACAGCAGTCTTCAGGGCTGCTTTGCGAAAACATTCTAAACACTAGTCCCAAAAAGGCAAACTATTCTTACTCCATTTTGCAAATAATTACTTTATTTAATAACAGAGTTTGAAGTATTAAAGCCATTATGATTTCAACATCTATGCTGTACAAAGACCTTAAGCTTTACTACCGAAAAAAATCTTGTTTCAGAACAGCTAGGAAATATACTTGAAAACTTAAAATTAGAAATTACTCTGTACAGAAATAGGAATTAAACCAAGTTTTTCCATCTGTTCTACAAAAACATTGTATGAAAACATAGAAAAGAATTACAAGTCATTAATATGCTCAGGAGCTCTTTGTATTTATCAAAAAAACCCCAACAATGCCTACGAAACTTTTATGAGGCAGAGCCTACAACACTCAATGAAATGCAAAGCAGTAAGATCAGTATGAACTACTAATTAAATAAGTAACAGCAAAGCATTCCTGCAGCATCTCCACTGAACAAAGATGAAGTAGAATCAATAATAAATTAAACTGCACACTCTGCGAGTAGTAGAATTGAACAAAAAAGATACATTAAATCTACAGCACAATTATTAAAATCTACCTGCCACCTTTTCCAGCTGCCACAACCGCTTCATTAGCCAGGCACGATGCAGTTTCATCACTGTACCAAAACTGGCTCAGTTGCTGAGAAAAATAACGCACAATTACAAACAATATCAAATCTTCTGACTGTGCTACATACAGTTAGACGTAGGGAGTCATATTTTAAAAACAAAATCCATAGCTACCTCTTAGTTCACAAATGGTGAATCTGGTAAGGTGACTATTTTCCTGATAGCCTTTTTTTACTGCCGTCCTGTGACAAGCAGCAGGTAGCTTGCACTGTGTTACGTTAGTTCAAGCCCAGTGTGCAGATGCACAATATTTATCTGCTCTTAAATTGAGTTACTTTAGCAGAAGAAGGAACAGGAATGTGAAAGTGAGAGCACAGAAGGAAAAAAAAGGATAAAAGTACTAAATTAGAAGAGATCAGAAGAAGGAATAGTAAAAAAGTAAATCCAACTCAGAAACAGATAAAAAGCAGTCTGTCAGAATAAAAAAAGTTGTAAGACAACCATCCACAAACCCAAAGAAATAAAACACAGAAAGAAATATGATGTGAAACAAAGGATCACTCGATTTTGTTACATAGAGCTTGTCTCAAACTCAGGGAAGAATCTTCACTACTTTCATATGCCAAGCCAAAGTTAAAATGTCCAGATGGAAATGCTTTTGCTGGCAGCTTTATTCCCTCTCTTAATGTAATTTCATTTTGTATCCCCTGCACACGTGTGGAACAGAAAAATATACCCAGATATAATATTAAAGCAAATATCCCTACAGTGTTGCTGTCAATGAGTAGTTCGATTTTGGCACTCTAGCACATCTTGAGTTCCCCTTTTTTGTTTCATTTCATTAGTCATCCACAAAAGAAATCCGGTAAAGGCTACTTTAACTCTGCTTCATTCAGTGAAGTTTACTTTCTTACCCAGTCTTCTTCTATTGAGCCAATGGAATACTGGTTAAACCCCTGGGAGGTCTTAATGCCCTCTCTCTGCTGCTGTTCCAAATAGAACTCCTGGAGGGCTGCCAACGTATGGGATGAAAGCTGAGGAATGTCATCATCGTCATCATCCATTTCTGTAGATGTCAACCAGAGGAAAAAAAAATTAAGTTATCCCTTTTCAATGGCGAATGCTTTTAATGAGAGCATACTCTGCTACAAACCTCCACTGACACTGCAGACTTAGTCTAACAACTAACTAGGAAAATCTCCTAACAAATTAAAACATATTCCCCCTACTTAGGAGCTCTTATACCAGTCACAGCCAGATTGGAAATAACGTGACTCCAGAGAGAACTTGGGAAGAGCAGCAACACCGTCCCTTTTCATTTCATTTGTATTCTTTCAGGGAAGTTGTTATTTCAGTTCTTGACTTCCTGAATCCATACACCTTTGTGTGTGTACAGGTAAGTCCTAAAGAAATTATTCCCTTCCTTCCTATAAATAATGATAGCTACTAGTCATTCCCTCCCCCGTTAAAAAGGCACACAATTCTCACTCAAAATGAAGTAAAATATTATTCTAGGATCAGTATCACCTGGCTTTAACTTTCATGCCACTAGAAGATTTCTCTGAATGCCAGACACCTATAAAGAAAAGCAGGCATGAAACTCAAGATGTTTTTATAAGGTAACAAAAACTTGTGATTTTATGCATAAGAACATGGACATTTATCAAAAAGACACAATGCACACTGATGGAAAAGTATAGCTATTTTCAGAAAACCCTTGAACTGGATTATCACAGTATCGTAAGGTTGGAAGAGACCTTTGAGATCATCAAGTCCAACCTATGGCCCAACACCTACACTTACTCCTACTCGTCAGCTACACCATGGCACTAAGTGCCTCATCCAAATTCTCTTTGAACACCTCCAGGGATGGTGACTCAACCACCTCCCCAGGCAGAGCATTCCAATGAACAATTACCCTCTCAGTGAAGAACTTCTTCCTAATGTCAATCCTAAACCTCCCCTGG
>VWPV01018871.1:0-25203 GCA_013389885.1 Geococcyx californianus
ATTCTATTTCTTCACTACCTAATTATACAAATAAAAGCATTCATGGGCATCGCCACAGGATTTTTTCACAGAGGTTCTAACCAGCAGCAATTTAACGTTTTCCTCTCAGGCATGCAGAAAAAGCATTCACCTCACAGGTGAAAAAGTCAGTTCAAATGTGGGGCTTGTATAAAGAATACCAGAGAGCAAACAGTTCATGTTTATGTGTTAGTAACATAAGTGCATTCAAACTGCAGAACACAAACAAATAACTTGATACAACAAAAGCAGCCAAACTCAGCTACTTGCTAAAACCAGAAAGCATTATGGTTTCCAGAAATTGAACAATTCTAGATTACCAGTCTCAAAGGGACTATCTACTCTCTGAATACATACTTAGAACCGCATATACAGGTTTGAGAGTGATATCTAAACGTAGACTTTATCACCATTAAGGCAAACACCAGAATGTCAGCTTCAAAGAGGACAAACGATTTGCTAAGCAGTATGCAATGAAGAAGTAAGGACATCTTACAAATGTGGTAAGTCTTTCTCAACAAGTCACCTTTAACTTCTCAGCATTCTGGCCCCAGCAGCACCTCCATCACCTCTGCCCTTGGTGTTCCGGTATGAGAATAAAAAATGCCCCGGACCCATGTGCTGAAAGAGCAAGTAAGAAATTGTAAAGAGGAAGCAATTGTTAGTGGATTTCATGTAACAACTTCCTTAGAGCCAGGCTTAGACCAATACACTCTTCCCTGATGTCTTTCTGATCAAATAGCCAAAGGTAACAAAGAAAGAATTTTTTTAAATACATGTGTGGAAGCTGCAGTGTTGGCCAACTGACTGAGCTGTCAGAATTAAAAGCATGAAATACTGACTGAAGCTATAGTAGCTTTGCATCCTTGGTGGATCAAGGGCAGAAAAGGCACTGAGACATTGTCATAGCCTTCAGTAATATACATATGATTCACAAACCCAGATTAATGTGTTTTCTGTGCCGTACGTTGCCTCAGCATACAACAAAGATCAAATAGAAAAGGGAGAGGACAGACACTGAAACAAATCAAGGAATGACACTCAGGTCAGGCAAGTAGGCCAGAAGAGCACCTTGGAGGAAATTAATTTTAAGGTTTTCAGTTATGACTGGGATACGTGGCAGATACAGGGCCCTATCCAGGGCAAAGAGACTGACTGCATAAGATGACTATGGGGAGACAAAGATGGGCAGAAAAACGGAAGGACAGTTGGGAGCAGAAAAGACCAAGGAAGAGAAGCAAACCAAAAGTAAATCAAGAATTTGTGGACTACTGTGAGACATGGTATAAATGAAGTACAATGCTAGTGAAGACATCCAAGAAGCTGGGCAGGCTAGGCCATGCTGGAGAATCTAAGCTCTTTAGCAAAGCTTCTGCTTCATTTGAATTTGAGGGAATAAGGCTGACAAAATGCAAAGTGAGCAAATAACATATTATAACGATTGTATGCACAGCAAAGACATCTTTAAATGTTTCAGACCATGATAGGTTGGGGGAGCAGTCTGTTTTAACAGATTGCCCTTGCTTGAGACACACTGACATCTTTGTGTAATGATGGATACCACTAAAACCTGTAGAAACCAGTAACCTAGAAAGCCCTCTGTACAGCAACCCTGGGAAGAGAGCCACTAAAACAAAAATAGGTTATATCACTTAAATAGTGTCTCACAGAATAATTGCTTAAATTCTTACTTCAGCTTCTAGATCGCCTTGGAGTATCAGTGTGGACACATGAAGATGACAGCAGTCTATATGCTGCAGAATGAACCATTTGTTTCAGTAAGCTGTTGTCAACAAGTGTAGCAAAAGCATATGACCTGCCCTACAGAGCAGCACTATTCCCAGTCATTCTTTTAAATAATGTTTGTGTGCACTCAGGATTCTTTTTTTTTCCTTCATTGTCAGTAGCAATCATCAGGAAATGCTTAACTGCGATACCTCAGAACTACAGATTACTTCTGGTGTTACCTCATTCTCTTGAGGTGTCTTTCAAAACAGAGGGTTCATGTTGTGTGCTTGTGTCTCTCTCTTTGAGAGTGAAATGCAAGATTAATCCCTTTTAAACATGTTAAAGAGAAAAGGGTGTGAAAAATTAGAGTGTTTCTACACTAGAAAGGCTTTCTTGCCCCCCTGTAGAATTTTATACTAAATCCATTTCAGCAAAAACTGATGCAGTTCCTATACCTGTTCTTATACCTATATACCTATATAGATATCAAACTTCACAAATACCTGTTCTAAAATGCAGCAGAAAACAGTACATCTGAGATTAACCTTGGAGCCAAAATCAAGCTAGTGAAATTCAACAAGACAGTAATGCTATTTCCTCTAGTGATAGGCAACATTTTGTTTTCCATCTTGCAGCAAGAAAAGCTGGACTGCCATCAGCAAGCACCCCTTAGTCAACCTTCTCCAAGAAAAATTAGCCCTAAAATCCCAAATGTCAAAGTACAGAGACTTTGATGGTACCCTGTGGGAATAGTGTCAGAGGCAGGAGAAGTTGAAAGCAGAACTAGGCCTGTCATCCATGTACAATTCAAAATTCAGACAGCATTCCATATCTACCGAAAAAGTTTCTTGAACTTCATGATCCACACCGCTGACCATGTACTACATGGTTATATTGTCCCTGTACGCTTTCCACTGGAAAGCTTGAGTGTAGATTTTGCTTATTATTCTTGCAGCAACAGAAGATGGGAAACAATTGTAATTACAGCCCAAACTTGCAATGCAATGAGCCTCTTCTACAGTGTGTTGAAATCATTCCAGTTTTCCATGCCCTTACCAAAGGTCACCCTCCTTCCCCATAAATTTAATGAGCTACAACTAGCTTAGCTGAAATGTCTCACCTTAGATTTGGATTTATAGCCATAAGTAGAGGAGATTTTTCCCCTAATATGAAATCCCAAATTTCCTTTCCACTGAAGAAAGGGATACCACAATCTATTTCAAGGCAGTATACCTTGTGTACACAACTCTGAATGTGGCACATTATGTTAAACTAAATGGAAAACAGTCCTTCAATTTTTGACCAACAGAGAAAAGACTTCAGTCATGAAGACTACAATTCTGTACCTAATAGCAGCTAATGCTTACTTATCTGTCCTGTGCTTTGAGACTAGAGTTAGGGATTGCAGGAAAGACAAAGCCTCCCATTCTTCTATCCAGAACTTCTGGTTAGTTCTTTTTCTGCTTACTGTTATGACTAAAGAAGGAAATTCCTGATATGTATCAGAGCATATTTTTAAGTGAAATCTATCTAACTAATTGCTTGAATAGCTGTAGGCAGAGTTGATGAACCCTGACAGAATAGACAGGAATTAAACCTGGGGGTGAAAGGATTAAGTCCTGAGGAAATCAATGTTTCTTCAGGCTTTGCAGCTATTATATGTGGAATGTATTTTAAATAGAACATTCACAATATATTCACATTTTATTCTCAATACTTCATGAAAATATTCAAGTCTGGAAATTGGGCAGGTTGTACATGTCCTTTTCATGTAGGCTACTGTTGTGTAGTAAAATCAGATAAACAGTGACCTTTGCCAAAGCTTTTCCTATTGTTAGCTCTTCTGAGATCAAAGCAAAGGGAAAATAGCTTGTTACAAACGCTGTTCTTGCCCTTCGTTGATGCTATTGATGGTGCTCATGAAATGATGTGTGAAAAGAGAGGCTGAAGAATCCTGACGCCAAAGAAACAGCCTCTCCAGAATAAGGGGCTTCAAAATGCAGCATCAACTTTCTTGAAGACACATAGAGAAGAAGGAGATTATTGTACCATTCTTAAAAACAATTTCTTGCCGTTATACAGTTGGAGGCTCTAGGACACATCTTCAAAACTATTAAAAGGGAACTTATCCAAATGGAAAGACTGAGTTACTTCATTCCTTCCAAAGCATGAAAGAGAACAATTTTCTTTTGATATCATCTTTATTACATTAATAGACAATTAAACATCTCCTGATTATGTACTTACTTTTTAAAAGACGAAATTTTAGCTGTAAGTCTCTAAACATATAAACCATATGGATTCTTCAGAGAATATCTCTGAATTTTGCACCATGGAAATTTCAAATTATATGTCATATCTATGTTGTAAAACCTAGGGGAGAAAACAAGAAACGTCTCTGCTTGGTTTATTTATGCCGTCTTTAGGAAAACAGATACTATAATTTGTCCATCCGGCATCAAACCCCAACATTTTAATACACATTAAAAGCTCAGCAAGTGACAAAACTTCAGAAGCAGTTGCCTGTTGGGAATCAGTATTTCCAACATTCTCAGTATAGGGCCAGAAGCCGTTCAGAAATTGCATTACTGAAACTTACACTTAGAAACTCTTAGAAACTTTAGTCTTTCACTGCTTCTGCACTATATCTCCTTGTTCCCAGTTTGTGCTTGCAAACACTTTGGCATAAAAAAAGTGTGCTTATTCAATGGAGACCTAAACATAGTAAATATGACTCAAAAACAGTGATCACACTGCTTACTCTAGGTATCTCTCCAGATAGAAATAAATCCTCAAACAACAATTACCTATAAGCAAAAATCCAACGTGTGTAGACAATACAAAGACTGGCAGAGTGATATGGAACTGATGAACATAAACAATAGAACATCAGTAGAGCCAAATCTAGAACAAGCCAAAATAGTGACAATACCAGCATCACAGTGGACAAGAAACTGAACCAATTTTCTCAGGTGTAGAACTGAGACCGAAAAGAAAGAAGCAGATAAGGTAAATGCCATCTCACAAACACTAAATAGGGGAAACTCGGAGACTGGTTAAAAAACACAGAGAAAAACGTAGATTTTTTTTTTGTATGGGGGTATTGAGTACTGGATTGTCAGGGAGGTGGACAGTGTCAGCCAGTTCGAAGAGGAACATCAGAAATTTATAGGCCATAGGTCTATTAAGGAGATACCAGTGGAAGAGGCAGGAATATATCTTCTAATACCCTTAATATGGTGACTATGGGTACTGGGAGAGTCCAAGGAGCATGGTCTGCAGACAGTAACCAGATCTGTACTCACTTACCAAAAAACATCCAGAAACTAAGGGCAGCTCTAGATGGATCATTTCTATTTCTTCTCATCTGGTCTTTGATAAGCTTTGCTCAGCAAGGTTTATTCTAACTTTTTGTACTCTCAAAACTACCATATAATAACTTGTAATAGGTCTGCTGGCAGAATTTTTTTTTCTTCAGAGTATGGAATTGCCAAAATTCCTCTGCTGCATGGTCTGACACAGTGATACATTTTCTAAAAATTCAAAAAAAAAAGTCTCGAAGCCAGATGTTCTGTGGCTTTGAAACAGTGGAAACCTGTGTCTTATACAGCAGTACTGGAAAAAGAAAACAGAAGATTGCTGCCTTCAAGTGAGGCTCAACATTTTATTTTTTACTGAAGTTAAAAGTAAAACAGCAATTCTGACATTTAAAATGTATATTTATTATAATTATCAGAGGTACTGGCAATAACAATTATTGTTTACATATCACAAATGACATACAGAATAGCTATATATGACCTTTCATAAACACTGGAAGATTATCATTCCAGGCCCACTAATAAAAATTTATAGCTATGTTTCTTTTGCTATATTCACAAATATGATATGGCAGGACTAATGCCTATCTATCAGTTTTCCTTACCTTTTGCTCTTTCATCTGATAGAATCTATTTAATTAGCAGCATTAACTAGCACACTGCTGACATCCACAAAGCACATATCAGATAAAAAGGAGAAATATGGTGCTACACAATAGCTTATTAAGTCACTCTTCAGTGGGGAAGTCAAATAAAAGCAAATATTATTTGAAAAATAATTTTGAACCACTTCAAGACATGCCCCGCCAATACAGAGGCACCATTTTAAAATTTCATGTATCCCATTCTTTTTATCAGTGTTAATATGGTTGACCTACATCAAGGAGATACTTTCATGAATATTCAAGTTAATATATGCAACATACAATGCATCTTAACAGTCTGACAGAGAAAGGCATGAGCAGTACAACTCCCTTTTTATGTAAGCTCTTATCACAATGCAAATTAAAACCTAATCGAAACTAATTTAATACCAAACCAAAAATAAGTATTTCAATATAATGAGGGAAATACCATTTCAAATGGTTCTATAACCAATAATTTCCCAGAATGCTTTACAATCAAATTTTTTCTGTTACATATTCAACTGCAAAATGTTTGTTCTTGCCAGATATTAACAGTAGCTTTATTTATTGATATAATGTTTGTTCAGTTTTGAGAGCTTTGTTCCTTTACACTTACTCTATTAATCTAAAATATATTATTTTTATGGTGATTGTTTACACACAATGTTGACATTAGCCAGATATTTCTCCATATTGTCTCAAAAGAGATACAACCCCCACTAGTGCAGATCTCCTACATATTCATCAAATAGCTAATTTTAAGAGATAACAACATATGAAAGAGCTTTATTCTCCCAGTCCCATTTAAAACTCTATATTTATCTTGAGTATTTTCGTGACTCGTTTTGTATTAACAGCTCATGTCTTTTTCCTGTTAAGATTATCTGCTCAGTGGGAACAAATTCAGATCATAGATACATGTACTCCTATTTACATGCCTGAATTCTTGCCTCTCAGCATTCAGGACAAGTCTGCTTGTGTGCCAAATCTACATCTACTGATGCTAATGTGCTCCAGACCTCTAGTCTTAGAGTAGGTGACTATGTGGGTGATAATAAATGACCTAAGGGATGACCCAGACTGCTAGGCTAAGCAGGCACCACATCTCCATTTGGCTATAGTATAACAATGTATTTCACATCCATTCAACATGAAATAAATCTTGGGCATAAGACAAAAGTCCTATCCCTCATTCATGCCGTGTGTGCACAAGAGAGATGAAAGGATAGATACAATCTTCTATGGGCTCCATGCTCTTCTAGGCTCCTCATATAGACATATCGCAGCCATTTCAAACTGCGTGAAGAGTTTTAAGTACATATCTGCACCAACTGGAAAATCAAACTTATTTAAGTCCAAAGCAAAGATATTTAGTTGATTATTTTGGCATTCCATTTTTTAAAAATTTATTTGTAATATATGTAATATAAAGGATACAAGAAACAATGGTAATCTGAACACAGAAAGATATATGGCATGATCACAGAACAGTTTATTCACCAATAAGTGAAGAAAAAAAAACCTTTGAAAATTAATTTGGATTTCAGTTGTTTTGATACAAAAAGTAACACACACAAAAAAGAGAAAAAAAGCCTTAAATTTTCATTTTTCAGTTTGAAAGCTCAGTATTTACCAAATGTTTAAATGTTGCTTAACATTTTAGGCAAAATTATCTGAGTTTAACATTTAATTAGATCAAGAACTTTTTTTGTCTAGTCTGTGAGTGGTAGAGAAAATTAAAGAAGAGTTTTCTACTTGGGTGTTAAAGGGAGTGATTTATATCCAGAGTACTCAGTACTCTGTGAATCATATACTCAGCTTTCTGTTTGTTAAAATCTGCATACATGCTCTTAAGATTATATTTTTACTCTTCATCTCATTAGCTGCTCCACTGGATTTTTATTTAAATCATAAATCTCTGTTCTGAGAATCATAGTGAAAGAGGCAATTCCTACCTTAACGTTTACAGACATAAAAGAGTGCCTAGCAAAAAATTTGCTCAAGATGTTTTGAAACAACATATAAACTTTCTGAAGATATGATTTTATGCCTTTCCACTTAAAGCCACTGCATATATCACCCTGGCATGAATACCCATGGCATTCATTCTTATTTATCTTGCCATGGTTCTTGCCTGCAGACTCACACTTGCATGCCCCAATTCTTCATTGGTGATATGAACAAGGGATCTGAGCACTCTGCCCACTGAAAGCTGAGGGTCATCCCACATCTCCAGGAGGCCTTTGCCTTTTTTGTTTTCCTCCTCTCTTCTAGATTCCTTATAAATCCTCCAGATCCTTTCTTCTGGTTTTGGAAATCTGCTGCAATTCCCAAATGATGAGCTCCCTGCCAAGGTTAAAAGTTGGGGCTTGATGTACTCGTCCCAGTTTCAAAAGTCATTGTCCTCTAGCTGCAACTTAACCAAAAAACCCCCAACTTTCAGGCTCAAACCTGAGGTTATTATTATCCAGAAAAGATGCAATTATTAACAATTTAACAGGAAAATCAAGTAATTACGTCTTTGGAGACATAATTGGCCTAAAAATACTACTGACTAGCTGAAAGAAGTGCTAAATGGAAGCAGTCAAATTAGTTGTGGTCTTATGGATAATTAGTTATGAAAGGAGTAACTTTGAGTACACCATTTTATGCAATATAACTGTAAAATCACAATAACACTGTGAGTGAATAATTACACAGCAGTATTAATAAATAATTGATCAGGGATATAATTTAAAAACTAAGTGTGCTGAGGAAGAAAGAGTGACATATATTACAAGATTAAATCATTCCTTTCAGCTATTTTTGTTATAATTCACTTAATTTTTACCATACTGAGGATTTTAATTTTATTCATTTATCTATCTTCTGTTTGTTAAAAAAAGAGATCAAAAAAGAAGTACCACAACTAAAAAGAGAAACCATTATTAGGAAGATATTGAAAACAAAAATTGTCATTCTTTATCCAGGCCAAAATACTTCAGGCCCTTCTGGAGATACAAATTTCTTCACTTCTAATCAATCCAAATAAGTTTTATCTTACTTGTACACTTCCCTAATGCTCCTGATTTCTACATTGAACAAAGGGAAGAGAAAGCTGAGCATCCATCTGGTGCACCAAATTCCTGGCTATTGCGCCCTGGTTCCTGTCCCTCCATAGTTTTCAGAATGAAAAAACATTCGTATCAGGAATTATCCAGCCATCACTAACCATGCCATACTCAGCCCTCAGTTGCCAGGAAAAGCTTTTCAGCTGGTGACGAGTAGTCTATCTAACAATCCCTCCACATTTTCTTTTTCCCAAGTCGTGACTGAATTTTCGCTGTATTTTAGATCTTGTCAAGTCACAAGTGATGCAATTTTAAACTGCTTAATACTTAACTGATAGAAATGTTTAAAGAAGAGAGAGGAATAAGTGCATTCTGTTATGAGTTTCATGCACAAAACACTACTGCAACATATAGTCAGCTCTTACTAATCAACCCACAGCAATACTTAGCACATGCTCTATGCTAATGTACAGTAAATAACTTAGCTATCACAATAAATAACTTAGCTACCTTACAGACTCATTTCCATTAACAATCTTATAAAATTACAAAGCACAATTATTGGAGGCCTCTGACAACTTGTTTCAGTTTATTTCATTATATTAAGATGCAAAAAAAAAATTATAATACTCGTTGCCATTATATTGGGTTTAGTTGGTGTTACAATCCTCTGATCTAAATCACAGGCTCTTTTAAAATTACACACTGTTCTTTCATGTTTGCAACAACTTGGTACCAGGTATTTGTTAAACAATACTGTTTCTATTACCATAGCACACTGGAGCAGCAGTAATGCATCAGGAATATACTGTCCCTTTACAGCCATTCCTAAGCTAAGATAAATGTACCTTGCCTGTATAACCTTTCTTCACAAGTTAACAGTTCAACAATTCAATAATTTTTTTTCTTACTCAGCTCTCAGTAATATCATCAGGTACACAGAAAATATATGGTTTAAATAATACTAAATAGCATTGAATAATTAACTACATGTGATCTCACTCAGAAGCAGAAAAATAGCCTTGCTGTGATAACCAGGTATTTTAGCAGGACTTATTATTTTAAGGTTGCTATTTAGTTCTCCACCCTCCAGACAGAAGGCTTATTTCCATTCAAGAAAGGAAAGGAATAAATTCTCCAACCGTCATTCCGAGTTCAGTTCTGCTAGAAATTTTAATGAAGAGGCAGTTCTTCAATTTGTGAGGCATAGCTCCCTTTTTCTATCCCAGGGAGATTTCCTCCAGTCCCTAGAGGTATCCTCACCATCAAAGATAGGAATGTGATAGTACTGACATAGAAAGAATGTCAAATATTTTCACGCAGATAACAGTGCAGGGCATTTATTAGTTAGTCTAATGCCAAGCTTTTAACACCTTAATCTGAAAGATAATACATAATCTCAGCTCAGGCACAGCTTCGAAAAGTTGATTAATTAGTTACACCAACTAAGGGAAGAACTGCAGACAAAAAAATAAAGAATAAAAATTAAATTAACTAGGCTGATATGTTTTTTTTTAAACAACTATTATCGTAACTAAAGGTCACAATACCTAGAAGCCTGAAACAGAAGTGCTGTACAACACATCAAAACAGGTGTCATTTAACCAAAACAGAGTTTACAACTTAAATGAAAAAGAAGAACAAAACATAACGGAGCAATAAAGGCCTAGAGCATGCTTTCAGACAAGAGAAGTCAATTGGCTCTGCCTGCCTTTGTGTGGGCTGAATTTGCACTGAATAACTAACTACACACAATCTCACTCAAAACCAGAAAAATACCTGGTTATCACAGCAAGGTTATCTTAGCAGGACTTATTACTTTAAGAACAGGTCTGGAACAGTATCGTAAGGTTGTAAAAGATCTTTGAGATCACTGAGTCCAACTTATGACCCAACACCTAAACCTACTCCTACTTGTCAGTTACACCATGTCACCAAGTGCCTCATCCAAATTCTCTTTGAACACCTCCAGGGATGGTGACTCCACCACCTACCTAGACAGAGCATTCCAATGAACAATTACCCTCTCAGTGAAGAACTTCTTCCTAATGTCAAGCCTAAACCTCCCCTGGCGAAGCTTGAGACCGTGTCCTCTCATTCTGTCACTGGCTGCCTGAGAGAAGAGCCCCACTCCTGCCTCACTACAGCCTCCCTTCAGGCAGTTGTAGAGGGCAATAAGGTCTCCCCTGAGCCTCCTCTTCTCCNAGCATCCACCCCGTCACAACCTCCTTTCAGGCAGTTGTAGACAGTGATGAGGTCTCCTCAAAAAAAAAATGCTGGTTTGGCAATAAAATAATCTCAAATAACACATTTCTACTAGTTTCACAGTAAAAAATATTTATTGGGTTTTGCAAAAAATTGTCCTCAGTGAGTATAATTTTCATGAAAATAATAGAATCATAGAATCATAAGGTTGGAAGAGACCTCTGAGATCATCGAGTCCAGCCTTGCCTGTCTTCCCCCTAAACCATATCACTAACAAACTCATCTACTCAATCTTTTAAACACCTCCAGGGATGGTGACTACACTATCTGCCAGGGCAGCCTGTTCCGATCCCTGACCACCTTTTCAGTGAAGAAATTCTTCCTAATGTCCAGTCTAAACCTCCCCTGGTGCAACTTGCTGCCATTACCTCTTGTCCTATCATTTGTCACTTGTGAGAAGAGACCAGCACCCACCCTGTCACAACCTCCTTTCAGTTGTAAATGGTGATGAGGTCTCCTCTCAGCCTCCTCTTCTCTAAGCTAAACAACCCTAATTCCCTCAATCACTCCTCATAGGGTTTATTCTCCCTGAAAAGAAAAAAAATTTCAAGAAAATTCATTGCATTGATTGTAGTACTCTTAGTTTTATGCAATGAATACATGAAATACTGTATTCTTTCCATAGCTAACAGTGTAAACATCTGAAATTGTTGTTTTTCATTCTCTTTTTGCAAATGCTGCTCTGTTTTGTGTTGTATTCCTACAAAAACATACTGTGGAAGAAGCAAGAAGATGAGCCCAACATTTTCCAGCTAATTTAATTCTGTTTGAAACATTTCTGTTTTCAGTAGGAGTGAAATTTACTGCCAAAGAAAAACACGGAAAAGTCAAATAGGCTCTTGTAAAATTCCTCATCGCTTGCATGTAAATGAGGCTTGTGAGGATCTCTCTGTTTTCTAAAGTAGTCATCAAACACCTCTTGTGGGTTGGAGGCGGAGTGCCCTTATCTTTTTCTATTTCAACAAGAAAAAAAAGAGAAGAAAGGAAGAAAGAAAAAAATTCTCAGTTGACAAACAGAAATTCTTATATTCAGCATTCACAAATAAACCTAGTACTGCCACATTACATGGGACTCAGTTTGCCTCCAGGGTTCACAGAATATTACAGAAACTTACTGCTTTTAGATCTTGAGAAATAGTTTGTGTTCACACAATGCAGACACACATATACATCATGATACCCATGTAATGAGCATAATGTTTCTAAGTAATGCTTCATGTACTTTCCAATTTTACTACTTAGCTCTGAAACTCTGTTTGAGACTGATTACATAATTCATTAACTCTGAATTTAAGTTAGCGCTGTGTTGATACAAAAAAAGTAGCACTATTTGAGAACATTAAGGCAATGGGAAATCAAGAATTCCAAATAAACTATAGGAACAATATGTACAAAGCTATTTCAGAACACAAGTATTTGTGTTCCTCTCAGTCCAAACGACTTTATCCATATATCCATTTTTCCCAGATAGTTCCATTTAATTCCTGCGAGTAATAAAGATTTTATGGTATAAAACCAATAACATTTTTCCAGTAACTTTTAAAAACCACTCCTTTTTATTTATAATTTTGTTGTTATTAGACATCCTGAGCAGGATTCTTCACCTATATTGCAACAGCTAGGACTATACAGACAAAAATTTATCCCTATCTCCTCCACCCCTGCCCAAAAAAGGAAAATATGTTTTAGATATTTTACCATATTAAGCAAGATAATACTGAAAAATCTGCTTTAACTAAACTCCATTCATCCATTTCTGCATTTGTCTTAGTTTTCATTTAATAACAGATGCTTTGAAAATACTTGGCAATGATAAACCTACATTAGCTCATGTTCCATACATCCATTAAGTAACTTCTTATAGCATAATAGAGTATTAAGTATCAGTATCTCCTTTTATCTAGGTATAACCTAATTGTAAATATTAAAGAAAACAAAGGCAGAGCAACTGAAGAACCCATAAAATTAATTTAGATTTGGCACTAAACTTTAAGTGAAGAAATTCTTTCTAGTGTCCAGTCTAAACCTCCCCTGGTGCAACTTGCTGCCATTACCTCTCATCCCATTACTTGTGAGAAGAGACCAGCACCACCAGCACCCACCCACAACCTCCTTTCAAGTAGCTGTAAACAGTGATGAGGTCTCCCCTCGGCCTCCTCTTCTCTAAGATGAACACCCCCAGTTCCCTCCGCCGCTCCTCGCAGGACTCGTTCAACAGCCGCCTCACCAGCCTCGTTGCCCTTCTCTGCACACGCTCTAGCACCTCAATGTCTTTCTTGCAGTGAGGGGCCCAAAAGTGAACACAGCATGTCATCGTGTCCGCAGCACAGGCATCACTTGCCCGGCGGTCAGGCAAGAAGTCCTGCTGCACCCCCTGCGGCGTCGGAGCCTAGGACTGCCGTGGGTGGCCTCTNACTTTTACACGAATCGAGTCCTGTACCCAAAACCTTGCGATGCAGGGCTCTTTAAGGGCAGCAACACGCGATGTCCTTCATCGAAAAAAGAAAACCAAACCGGCAAGGGGAGAGGATCGGCTCCAGGCGCCTCCAGCGGCGGGGGAAAGGTGGGGAGAGAGAGAGGGCAGGGCAGCAACTCCTCAGCAAACGGCGCTGGCCTCCAAGGAGTCTGCAGCAGATCCAGGTGGTGAAGATCGCTCCTACCTCCAGGGACCACACAGGACACGCGCATCCAAACGCTTCCTACTTCCCGCTCCGCCGAGAGGAAGTAGCCGGAAACGGAACTACACGGGTCCTCGCGGAAGCGTCCTCCTCACACTTCTCGACTGGGTTTTCAGTTCCCTCTGTGTTAGCAAGGCAGAGAAAAATTCCCTGAAAAATCAGAAACTATAACAACAGGTTAATGTAAACCACGACAGCGAATTATAGCTTGCTCTATTTTTAAAGGGATTCAATGTGTTAATGCTGTTCTCAAAGTTCTTGCATATTCTAGCACTTGTATCTCCTTCACCTTCACAGAAAGAATAAGTCATCAGGTGCTTCACCAGAGTTTAGCAAAATGAAACAGGCAATAACCCTACCAGACATTATAGTTGGTATTGAAACCAGAATATGTTAAAAAAGCCTGAAGCCTTTATTCTTTTCAACTGAAAAGAATAAAGGAACATAAAGTTTCTTTTTATGCTCAGGCAGCTTCATACACTTTTTTTTGGTCAAAGAACTATGAAATTGCACCAGATACCTATTACCACAGAAACAGAGAGGATTTTAATTCAGACCATATTGCAATGGCATAGATTTTATTTCCTCAGAACTCTTCTAAATTTCACCTTAGACTAGGAGTATGAAGTAGCTTCAATCACAGCATTTTGCTAAAATGGTCCATCACTCACCCCAATCACCCCAAAATATGAAGAATCGCTCTCGAGTGATTTGAGAGTAGCACACCACTGCCTTCCATGTATTTGCTTGGTTTGAAACTGAATACATAACAGTATTTCACCCTTGCAGCACCGCACCTCTTTAATTCTCCGGCCTTCCCCCTGAGTTATTTCTGCTCTCCAATTCATCACAGAAATACAAGCACTGTGCAAGGCTTTCCTTCTTCATCCTCCCCCTCTTTTTATTCTAGATCAATGCTTTGATTGGTAAGATCAAGCATATACAAGTTTACATAACTATGTCCTAAAAATGGGTGGAAAGTGGTTAGTTAACATAATCACCTTGCCTTTGGTTTTCACTGCAAGTCAGCTGACTGTGGGGTTTTCCCCCCACAGACTGTCAACCATCTTTCCTCAGGTCGTCTAATGTGGCCTAGATAGTTCCTCTGTAGGTTTGCCGTGATGTCATTCTCTACCACCAAAACTACTAAAGCTAAGGGTAAGTTACGGAGGATTTAAGACAGACTGGATCTTGAAACTTTAGGGTAACATTCTCCCTCTTAAGCTATCTGACAAAAATGCACAAGATTAGGCTTAGCACTTTTGCCACTGGAGCAGCAGCACTGAATCTTAACTATGGTTATCCAGAAGCAGCCAAATGCAGCAACCAAAGGAAAGATCTAAGCACCGTCATCAAGAGTGGTGCTTGTGTTATAAAGGACGAAAGTGAAGTGTTGGTTCACTGATGGACATCATAACACTGATGCAAGGAAAAAAAGGTTGAAGAATTGCTTGATAATGATTCCTGAGACAAAATATACTTTTTTTTTTTTTTTTTTTTTTTTTAACGAATCTGTAATGCTTTTTAGGTCAGTTATCAGCACCTTCTAACAGCCTACACTCTCCCAAGTCGCACTCATGGTTAAGAGTCAGAACCAAATACCTACAAAAGTAGCTCACAGAAAGATTTCTATGCTTAAGTATCCTACATTTAGCAACGATACCAAAGTTTTACAATATCAGAATCAAGTAGTGCAGAAAACTAGGGATCCCTCATGCTCCTTCCAAAAAGGAAGTTTTCCATCCTCTATAGACCTGAAGTTACAGCTTAATCTTTAATAAAAAGGAAAGAGGAAAAGAATACTTCACTAGCAAAATCACTGGATCAAAACCCTTCACAATCTGTGTGAAGATTTTCAAGGACTCAGAAGGGTGGAATTAACCTCTGGCTAAAAAATATCATGTAATACAGACAAAAAAAACCATCAATAATCCAAACATTTAAAACGTTTCCGAGGATCCATCTATCAGACACATGTTTTTGCTGTTCTTTCAATGTTCAGTATTAATTACCCATTGTGGAAACTGATGTCCCAATTAACAAATCAAATCACTGAAAACCACTCATACAAAAAGTCCCCAGAAAGAATCATCAGACAACACGCAAATATGTGTGCATTCTTTGTTTGGCTGCCAAGATTTACATTGTCTTTAAAGTCACTTGCATTGTAATAAAGCCAAATTTTTCCATTTTAGATCTGCATTTTTCCTAGAACAGCTTAACAACTTAGGTAATTTCTGTAATGTAGCTCCACTTCAAGAGCAATATTCTAGTAAAGATTTTTTTCTATTTTTTTCTGCTTATATTCTCACTGAAGATAATTTTCTTTCTTTAGCAAATATTTTATCTTTAAGATGAAGTTTAACATTAATAACTGACTTCATTCACCCTCCCAAATACCCAGAATGTCAAAATTTGATTATGTTGGATAATTTCTGTTTCAGATTCTTTGGTGCCATTGAAAGAGTTAATAACAGTAGTTTAGTTATCCACTAAAATTCGTTGCTTAGCCTCTATTATAGACAATATAATAGCAGGATGCTAGCAGGATCCCAGCAGGATGGGAGTAGTTACAAGTTTGCACCTGAAATGAAGACAGAAAACACTGAAATAATGAATTATTTTCATACCAGTCCTTTTTTGGTATATTTTTTAAATAATGCTAGAGGTGTGCCTGAATTTAAGATCTGCACTAATATCCCATTTTACACACTTGTAGTTGATTCCAGATCTGCTTTGTTGTTAACGGTCTGTTAAATGGAAGATTTGTGTTACTACACAGTATTGTTTCTACCTTCACTCTTTTAATCCCCTGGAAGATACCTAAAACTGACAAGCAAACATTTTGTGAGGCTTTTTAAAAATTTTATGTTTGTACAAGAACAGTGAGAACTCATTTCGAAAGGTCGTTATTGTTCATATTCAATTTCATTTTAGTAGTCTGAGGAATCGCCTCATCTTTGATTTTAATAGATTAGTTTAATGGACAACATAGGCAGAAAAGCAAGGCAAGATCAAAAACTTTCATTTTGCCAAGATTTTGCTTAATTTAGAGGTAAACCAGGAACTCCTCATGAATGTAGGAGTTATGATAAAGAACATTACAAACCAAACTTGCAAAACACTGGGTGCTTGAATGAAAATATGCAAGTGTGAGTTAAGTAAACAATATTAACACATATAAGCACCTTCAAGAGCAAATCACCAAACAGATCAAATACAAATACATTTTTTACTTTTGAACTTAGCTAGATAGCCATCAAGCTCTCTATTAGTATAGCAATACAATTAAAGCACAGGATGATTCTAGAAACATGCACAAAATATTAATAATTGCATGGCCATTTCCTGAAAGAAAGTAACAAACCTGAATACCTATTTCACAGAAGTACAAGATTTAAAGCTTTACAGTTGTTTTTAAATTATCCTTGGTCTAAAGTTTTATTTTTTTCCCCCTCACAGCAAAAGACTCCACAACAATAGGTGCTTATATCACCCTTTTTATTTATTCAGCCAGAAATACAGTTTCACAGAGTACTTCAATAAACAGTGGTGTTCATTCTTTAAACAAAATCCCCATCTCTTTGGCATTTGGCCATATTCTGTTTTTCAAACTAAAGACTACAAAGGAAGATTTTACTTTCAAGATCATTGTTTAATACATTAAATTTACACAGATGTAGTTAACTTTTAAAAATACATATCAGTTTCTTGCAAAGAATCTAATAAACTTAAAAAAAGATAACCAAACCAGCAAAATATAGACTACTGGGCTGCTTTCATTTATAACTGTAGGTAAGTGATAGACTGAGAACTCTTCATTTTCTGCAGTGCATGCACTAACTAGTGCTTTTTATTAATTATGAATGATAAACAAAACCAAAATCTTAATACTATCAGAAACAACTGATCAAATAATTTTTTCAAAACAATCTTATTTTTAACTTCTTCTGTAGAGGTGATTAGCCAAAACCAAGCAGCAGACTGCTTCAGTAAAAGATGGCACCTAAAAGTAAGTCTGAAAACTGGTTTTCACTTTTAAATGTAAGTTACTAATTTTTTTAAATACATCTAGGAATACAGCTGTCAGAAGTGCATTTGATGATACGTTTGGATAAAAAGTCCTTAAGTAACAAAACAAGCCAGTATATTCAATCTACTCTGTTGAATAACCCATGATGACATTTTCAATTCTGATACAGAAATATTTCACTTGCACTCCATCAAAAAAACCAACCTTCCAGATCACAAGCATTTAGTGCTTCAAATTAACTGAATTTCCCAAGCAATGCTGAAATTATTTGACAGCTTCTATTACTATTTAATATACAGAAATCATGAATTAAAATAAAAAAAACATTATTGACATACCAATGCTGACATTCCAGTGTATTTATTGCAATCTGAAGTGAATCCTTGTGTGTGAATTCAATGGAAAAAATCAATCTCACTAAAAAAAATAATCTTCATTTTGGTATTAATAACATAAATGCTATCCCCTAAACAAGTTTCATAGATGAGAAGAGGCAAAGCAATTACGTCCATGCAGAAACTAAAAAACAATTTAACAGGATTCAAGTAGCAAAAGTTTGTTTTATTAATGTATCTCAGTCATGACTAGTGCAAGCGTAATTTGAAAATGTTTGAACTGGATTGTTTAAACAGCAAGTGATCCAATTTAGCCAAACTCACTTTCCTGTCCATGATATTAAAAAAATACCATACATTTTACTGTAGAATATAGGAACAAACCTAAAATAAAAAAAGCCTTAAACTTGAGTACTTATCCAGGAGCAGCTTCTAATATCAATACAAAATTAGCAACAATCAAGCAGACATGACCAATTTTTCAGTGCTAAATTATTGTAAATACTAGATCTAACTGTACAAATATCCTAAAAGCAAAAATGAAAAGCTTTTCTTTTTTTTTTTTTTTGTTAAAAGGTGTCCAAAGAAATATCCATCAGTTGCAGTCAAATTTGCATCAGAAGCTGCTTGCTCAGGAAAGATTTCTCCTGAGTATTTGTAACTCATTACATTTTCAAACTACTTTCTGATAACATTTAGCTGATACAACCACCTACAATGTAGACAGTCCCGTACTCAGTACAGCAGTAGATCTTTGCAGCAATAGAGAAATAATCAGAAATTGGTTCTAAATCCAAGATGAGAGCTCATGTGTTATTTCTTGCAAACATACGGTCCCCTCTAAGAGTAAGGTGTTGGAGCTGGTATTGTAGCACTTCTGTGTCAGCAGGCTCCTTAATGCTCATTTTGTCTAAATTGAGGTAGTCTAGGGATTTTGAGTGAGCCCTTTTACCTTTTAAAAGGCAAAGAGGCAGGGGACCATGAAGTGCTTTATAAGGTTCATAAGGTAAGGACTTAGTGCATTTATCCCCTGAGCTGGGCATTCGTCTCCTCCTCCTTCCATTTACTGCTGGGATTTCATATGGCTGATAGTATCTACTTCTAGCTTTGTACAAACGGGAGGAACGTATAAGTCCTGAATCAAGCTGTTTGGAGCGCATGTTCGGCCCAGATTCCCCTGTATTCTCTTCACTCCCTGAACACTTCTGGGCTAATTTTAGCAGCTCCTCTCCAGTTGTGAAGCCAACCAGGTAGTTAGAATCCATGTGAAGGATCTGATAGCCTGCAACTGTCCGTCGCATTGGTGAGCAGGGGGTACTGGAACACCGGGGCTTCTCTGCTTCCATCCTACCTGCGGGAGTCACCTCTGCAAGAGCCACAGGGAGGGTAGAGAGAGTAGTTCTGGATTCTCCATTTATGTCAACTTCCATTTTAAACACAATGCTATCCTCCTAAAAACAAAACAGAACTTGATCAGAAATAGAGCTTTCTACACAACATGAGAAACTGGAAGAGGATTGCAGGAATGAGATTTTGCAGCACCCAGAAGTCATGACCAGTACTTTCACTCTTCAGCCCTGTCTTACGCTCTGCAGCATGCTGGATGCACCAATATTTACCTTTTAAAGTTACCTTGGGGTTTTTTTTAATAAAAGGTACCATGATTATACTCTAGATATTCTTAAATGTTCAAAACACTCCTAAGTAGTATTGTACACAAAAGAGAAGCATCTTTCCCATCCATTTTTTATCCTTTTGGTTCCTTTCAATCCATTTGATTCCTTATAGCTCCTAACATCTGAGGTCATCTATTAGGTCAGTGCAAAACCAATTGCTGTTCCTGTCCTTGTAAATGGTGATGCTCAATTTCAATTAAACTTTTATTTAACTGTTCATTTAATAGACTTCTTTATGCTAACACTTTTGTTTTCATTGTTTATTTTTTATATTTCTGTGTCAAATTAAATAAGAAAACAAAGCAAATTCAAGCGATTTTGTTGTATGAGTTGAAAAGGGGATGTAAAGCAACAGAAACGGCTAGCAATATCGACCAAGCATTTGGTCGGGGGACCGTCAACAAACATATAGCTCAACATCGGTCACAAATATTTCATAACAGAAGTAAGAGTCTTAAAGATGAGGAGGGTTGCACACATCCTTCTGTAATAGATAACAAATAAACACCAATATTGAAGCAGACCCATGCTAAACAATTAGAGAAGTTGCAGAAGAACTAAACAGTTATTTGACATTTGCATCAAACTGGAAGATCATAGAAGATCAACAAGTGGGTCCTGCATGAGCTGAACAAAAATAAATAAATAAATAAATAAATCACCATTACAAATTTTGCTCCATGCTTCTTTTGCACAATGAAAGCAATTCATTTCTTGGTCACATTGTGACATGATGAAATATGGATTCTGTATGACAACTAATGGCATTCTGCACAGTGGCTGGATGAATGTGAAGCACGAAAACACTTCCCCAAACCGAACCTGCATCAAAAGGTTATTGTCACTGGTGGTCAGCAAGTGGAATTGTCCACTACAGCTTTTTGAATCATGGTGAAACCATCACAGTAGAAAAGTAGTGCCTGAAAACTGGCAAAATGCATGAAGAACTGCAATGTTTATGTCTAATATTGGCCAATCTAAAAGGACCGGTTCTTCTGCAACAACACCTGAGTGCATATCTCACAAATGACTCTGCAGAAGCTGCATAAACTGGGCTACGAAACTCTTACCTCACCCAAGCTTACTCACCAGGCCTCTCTTCCACCAATTACCACATTTTCAAACATCTCAATAACTTCCTGCAAGAGAAGGTTTTCCACAACCAGGCAGCAGCTCAAAACACCTTCAAACAATTAATCAGTTCCAAAACTCTAGAATTCTAGGCAGCCAGAATAGACAAATTTCTTTCTTACTGGTAAAAACAGACAGATTCTAATGTTTCTTATTTTGATTAGTAAGTTTTATTCTAAGCTGAGATATACAACTTTAAAGTTGGTGGTTAAAAATTATTTTACCAATCTAAAACATCCATTAGCACATCCACAGCAACTTCTCCTGTATTCTCAGTTATGTATTTTTATTATCTTAGTAAACAAAGCTTCAAAAAAAACTGTTTAACAGCTATAACCTCAGTCAGGGACAACCACAGCCCAGATCTGATTTGCTGAGGGTACTGCAATACCTCCCTCTTCCAGATGTGAAGATGGCTTTCTTTAGATTCAGAGAATGGCATCCTGGCTGTTCAACAGCTGTCTTTATAGGTCATCAGAAATCCTCCCACCAGAAAAAAACCCTATTATCTTATTCATAATCAACCAAACTCACACTGTTTTATTCTAATGTATTTCTAAAAAAGGAAACAGTATACTAGCATTTAATGAATATAGCATAAGATTATTGTAAGCATCTTAAGAATAACCAATATTCTGAGTTTTGTGTTATTTATTTTTTTATTTCATTTAGAAAGACTATTTTTCCCTGACCTTTCTTCCCTCAAAACTATTTCAAATATATAGTTTGATACCTTTACAGATACAACTGTCTCCCACAAGTCATTACCATCTCTAACACGGAAAGACAAGGTCCAGCAAGTATGTACCAGAACACAGAGAAGGCTTAATTATTTTAATTTCCTTGTTTTCAGCACAATCTACACCATCTTGGTGACACAACTACTTTGTAAAACAGGTCACATTTTTTTCCAAATCCACTCCTCCTTCTTTGCCATCCTCACTTGTGCCCTAAACAGTAGTTTTTGATTCTCCAGCCAATACAGTTCACAAAAAAATTCAGCATAGCTTTGAAATCTTTAAAGACAATTAGATTCAGAGCAAGGAAATGCAAGTGTCAAGGAGAAACAGAAATGTGAATTTAATTATAGGTGACATTCAAAAGCTTAATAGTATTTCACAAATAATAGTGACTTAATATCCTATTATCAGTTTGCAAACTTTTAAAGCTGCTACTTGCTGCCATTCTGAGGCTTAGGAGGTCACAGGCTGAGAAGCAAAGATGCAAACAAGTGAGTTAATATTTTATTCAAACTTCTGCAATTTTACACCCCCAGAAATCCTATCAAGAACAATCTCTATTCACTTGTCTGAAAATAAGAGGGGAAGTTGTGTGAAAATCTCACTTGCAAAAGAAAATCATCTAGTCTTACGCAAAATTTAAGCCTACCTTGTTCAGGAACTGTTCAGTACCTGCTCAGGAACTCAGAAGGAGCAATTTGAGTAATGTTCCCACCTCTGCTTCCCTGCTTAGTTTCAAATCAACATGCTGCTCCCATCCTATGCTAGTAAACTTGAAGTAAGCAAAATCCCCATAGTTTTGCTGAAGAGGATTTTATTTTCAATTGACAAACTTCCATTATGGAAGGACAATTACTTATGTTCCTTTAGTCTTAAATGTCCTTTTCGAGTTCTCATAATTGTGGTATACCTAGGATTCTTCCTTACTGCTTTTGTGTAGCATGACTTTTACAGATACATTTTATCCAGTTAGCTTTTAAGCATTTTGAATTTAACAATACAGGTAATAGAGCAAAAGCTAAATAAAGAATTAAAATACTGAAGTAAACCAAACACCAACATTTTTCAATGAAAAATACACCGACATAAAACTCAAGAACACTGCTAACTGCATTGACCAGAATTTTAAATGTATTTATCATGTCAATTAAAACTTTTAGAATAGCAGAAACAGTTGTTTCTTACTTAAGCACCATAACTAGCAGTGAAACAATAAACATGGCAAGGTATTGGTCACTGAGTTAAAAGGTATTCATGACAATTCCTTAAGTAGAAATTATATTTTCTGTGCCATCAGAAACATGGTTACTGGAGATAATGTCTAACAATCTCACATCATTTTTAGATGTGAAACATACTACAGAAAGACTTTGCATTAAAACTCCTGCATATGCTGTGCTTTTAGCCAAGAAACCTAATTATTTAACTCTTCCTGTTCTTTTAGTTCCTGATTTTTATCCTGCAATTCAGAAATCTTTCCAGCAATTTTCTAGAAAGACTCAACTTATTTTGTTAAAAAAATGAAATGCTAGAAAAACTACGTGTACATGCTAGAAAGAGTATAAATACAATATTCACACAGAAAGGTTAGAAATTTATCTACCTAGTCATATATAAATGGCAACAACAACAACAAAAAATACCCAAACCAATCACTTGTCACAGCAATTACATGCCTTAAGGAAAGGGAGGGAAGAACATATGTCTTCATGCATTTTTTGAGTTAAAAAAGCAACACAAAGGCTCTTCTCAGGACACAGCATTTAAAATTTACTTCTGTTTGAACATGGGTTTGTGCCCTGGCAACAGAAGACAATAAACTTTGAAGAATAAATAAAAGCAGGAGGGAAGAAGGCAGGAATTTGTTGCCAAAATAATCACTCCTCACTGGTCAAAAACAGTACAAAGGAAAAACAGAGCAGAGAAGCCTTCAAGTCAGCAAGCTGCCACCTGAAACTGCTGAAACTCTTTCTCTGTGCTTCATCGCAAAGAACAGCCCTAAAAACAAGAAATCCAACAGACCCTTGAAAGGAACAGTAGCATGAGAACCTTGTGCCATCAACATCAGAATCTTGAGGAAACAGCACTGCTACATGGTGAGAGGAATGACTGGGCAGCTCCACAGGCAGAGGTCCAAAACTCTGCATGCATGAGTTCCACTGTTCTTTCCCAAGACTTTTAATGGAAGTTACTACTCAAGCAGCCATATGGTTTCAACATGATTTGTCTCCTTATCTGGTTAAAAAAAAAAAAAAAAAAAAAAAAAAAAGTAGAGAGAAATATTATTTAAAAGACTCCTATAAATTAAAATAATTTCAGATTCACAGTATGTGTGAATGTAGACACCATTACCTACAAATATGTATTTAAAACTTTTGAACCACATTTTTAGGCCATTTTCATGCTTATAAGGCATTAGATAAGTACTATAAGGTTCATTGCTGTGTAGTGGTGTAAGCTCGTCAGCATTTCTCAGCATCAGCTACAATACTGGGGAAAACAGTACTTCAGTTTAAAAAGACTATTCCTTCAGATCACAGCTGCCTTGTCTTCTTGCTTCTCAAATGGAATAGCAATGGAGTGATGCCAATTCAAGACAATTTATCATTAAAGATTTAGTACAGAATCGAAACAAGGAAAAGAGGAACAAGGTAGCATATGCTTTTCTTTGCTGCTGCTTCACATCTTTAAAAAGTATGGAAAATAACTGAAATAGCAGTTACCAAGAGGCTTCACTTGACCTATACAGACCAGCAGTGCTTCAAAAATACAATTCACTTCATTAAGATATTAAAAGATTTTATTGATCCTCTTTATAACATGAAGTAGTCTCTGCATATAAATGAATCTGGCCTAATCCAGCTAAATACTGAGAAAACTGTCTAAAACAAAGAAAAAATGGAGTAATGAATAGAAATACTATGTTAACTACTATAAACCATTGTATCACCTCTAACAATAAATTCATATGCTCAGAATAGTTCTTCAAGGGTAAAAACAACTTCCACATTTTGAAAATATAAAGGTTTTCTGATTATTGAATCTTTAATGAAGTTGTCAGCTATCACTCAAAGATTAGGATGGGACAAATGGAAGAGATGTATAACACACTAAGGTCTAATATCACATCATAATAATATATGCAATGTAAATTATTTGTTGTTGGAATGACCTCTTATCTCTCTTACTGTATCCAGTGCCATCTTTTGCTTGTTTTTTTCCCCTGATTATTTGTTATTTTTTCTGTAACCTATATTATTTACTATATTTCTGACAAGAGAAATACAACTCAAACTATATCAACTTTAATTATTCAATATTTAAAGGGATAAAGGTGAAGAGAAGCTTTCCCTGACACTCCTATGCTTTGTAAAAACTCTGCATGATATAGAAACAAAGCGATGAAGATGGTGAAGGGGCTAGAGCACAAGCCCTATGGCAAGCGACTCAGGGAGCTGGGGTTGTTTAGCCTGGAGGAGGCTCAGGGGAGACCTTATTGCTCTCTACAACTACCTAAAAAGAGGTTGTAGTCAGGGATTGGTCTCTTCTCTCAGGCAACAGGTGACAAAACAAGCGGACGTGGCCTCAAGCTTCATCAGGGGA
>VWPV01018872.1:0-16265 GCA_013389885.1 Geococcyx californianus
TTCTACTTTAGCTTAAATCAGAACATACACTAATATAAAAAAAGATAAATAATTTTAAATTAGAAAACTAACAAAAAAATCCCCTCATAAACCTATTCTTTTGTCAAAGCCCAATATTTTATTATGTTATATTGCATTTTGATTATATTATATTGAATTTAGAGAAGGTTTTTTCTTCTAATTCCTTCATTCACCTATTGTTCAAGCCAGGAAGATGAGATAGCTAGTGGGGTTTTTTTGAACATACTGTGGATTCTTCAAATAAAATGTTTCAAATAACTTATCAGGAAATTACTTGTATTTAACCTGATATATTTTTAGGCGCCTCGGATAAAGAATTGTCTTTAGCAATGGATGAAACAGATGATGATGACATGATAAAATTTCTTTGAACAGCTGTAGGACTAGGCTATAACAATGTAATACTGTCACGCTATCTTCACTCAAACCCATGAAGATGACAGATGCACCTGGTGTTTTCAGTTTAGTCTCACATAAGGCTGCTGCAGCTGATGATGGGTGTACAGTTTTCTGGTATATTCAATGCTGCCATGTGCTTGAAATCTTGCAAAACCTACATAAACCTCATTTTTCTATTTATTGGTATGAAAAGACAGATGGTAAGGTAGCACAGTGCTGAGAAGCAGCGTTAACAGCGATAAGATAATACGGGATATCCTTTTGGTCAGCAGGGGTCAGCTGTCACAGCTATGCCTCTTCCTAATGGGCATGCCCAGCGTACTCTCCTAAGATGCAGAGCATACATAGGGACACTGTGAAGAAAATCAGCTCTATTGTATCTGAAACCAGTGCCCCTGTGCTGTATATAGAGTAAATTTGGATCTCTTGTGGAATTGCAGAGCGGAGAAGAAAAAGTGATGGTGTAGAAGTATGTTAGAAAATATTTAAAAATCCCCAGATAAATCTTACATTGAGGAAGAGGAAATCATCAACATCATAGCCCTCTGGCAAAGAAACGCCTTTGTTAAAATCATACTTCTCACCGAGAAATTAAAATACTGACATATAAGGGTAACTCTTACCAAAACTGAAGCCCTCGACCTTAGGACTCAAAAGGGTAATGAAGAGGTGAGCATAATGGCAAAGGAAGTGTGTGTAGAAGGGCTCTAATAGAATTATTTATACTGTCTGCAGTACAATCACTTTATTTTCTTTCTCTTTCTTTTCTTCTGTAATACGTACATCTGAACTAACCATACTTCCTTGATTTGGCTGATATGGTTTTCAACATTTGTAAACTGTTGACTTGTATTTTTGTTTATTTTTGGAACATTAGAAATTTTTAATGTAGTAAATATAGATAATTTATGACATGATCTGGGACAGTTTATACATACCTAGGTCATGATATCCCATATAATATAGGTGAATTAAGTGAACTGAAATATATAATCACTGGTCTTATACAAGAACATAGACATGATACATATAGTACCATATTCTATGGATTCTGTAAATAAAATGTGAAAGAATCCCATTCCACAGTATCCACAACCTATGACAGGAAGAAGTTCTACAAACACGTTTCCAGGTTATTCATAATATGTATTTAGTATCAATTTTTAACTGTCATCCTCTTACACCTCTTACACACAAAGGGCAGTTCCTCTTCCTTACCCACAATCTTGTCTTTTATACACAACTCGGTCCTTTTTATGGTCTAAAGTTGTTCACCAATGTGTCAGAATAATTAAGGAAATTAATTCTGAGAATAAAGTTAGTCATCCTGTAGTATCCATAGCCCTCATCTATGTCTCATCTTCTCTCACTAACACCATCTAAGAACATTCTCATGCCATCCACTTCCACAAACAGCAGTTTTCCTGACGGAAAATATGTGAGGTGGCAATCATAGCAGGTGGTAGAAGTGCCAAATGATGTTCAAAGAGAAATAATTTTTCACTTTTCTTTTCCAGAGGGTTCTATTGAATATGAGAAATAAATAGGAAAAGGTAACATAAAATGGTAATATCATTCTCAATAAGAGTTGACTCTAGGACAAATTCTGAACACAACATGTGTTAAATTGCAAACCTCCACACATACACAAATACACCCACAACCCCACACACTGACACTTATGAAAGTTACTGAGATGTGTTCATATATCATCAAAGATGTACTCTTCAATTTTTTTTGTATACGCAAATGTGCACAGTTTTGAAAAATTAGAATATTCTTTTAAGTATGTTTTTAATCAGTTATTTTTTCTTTCTATATCTCTATCTCAAGGATAAGCTTCCTTTTAGGATCTCAGTATTCTGAGTATTTTAATTAACTTTTTTTTATTTGTAAACATCATATAAATTTCACATATAATTGTTGTTCAGACACCTTTTAACCAGAATTCTTTCATCCCTATCAATTTTCTTTGCATGCTGGAGAGTTTTAAAAAATATCAATGACTTCTGGTTTTTTAAATTAATTATCTGTTCCTTCCAAAATCTCCATGTTATTCTTCTCTAATTACTCTTCTGTTATACTCAACTGCAAAAGGATTTTGATGCAGACCCTAGGTATACTATATCTCAGTTTTTTTAAAAAATAGTAATTTTTTTAGTTATCTCCAAGATGGAGGAAGAACCTTTCAGTAAAGCATAGCAATCAGCAATGAATAAATAATCTGAACATTGGCTTTGATTTTCATTGATATTCTTCAGTGATACTTAAATGCCACTGAAGTGTGTGGCAAAGAAATAGCTTCCTGTGAAAATTATCACCTACAAATAGCTAAATAGATGATTAACTATTGCTGTACAAATAAAACTCCCTTTTCTTGCCCAACTAATCATGTTTGAGTGCTGAAAGGATGTGAACCCAAAACGCTTATCTCTTGGTTTTGATTTCACTGGAATTCTGGATTGTGCAAACTGTATTTCAGAAGATTCGTGCTACATCTATACTGGCACTGAAAACAGAACAAGGAACTAAAGTTAACCATCATAGTACTGCTAGTTAAGTAATACTGTGTTCTTTCCCTTTGTTTTGGGCAAACTCATCTAGATTGAATGTAGGAACAGTTAGGAGGACTGGTCATTCTCAGGCCTGCCTCCTAAAGGTAAAATGGCCAAGATTTTCAATAAATGGGCTGCAACAGGGAAAAAAAAAGTAACGAAAAAAAACCCACAAAAGAAACCTAGAAAGACATTTAGACAGTTTAGACGGTTTGGTCTTAGACTTAATAAGATTTTGAAGAGTTGTGTCCCTTTCTCTCTTGTTCAACAAAATAGACATAGCCTTAGTGCCTCCTTCTGTCTTCTTATTTTAGGTACAATCACATTTAAATTGAACGTTCAGCTGAACATTAGCCATTTTTTTCATTTTAAAAGTTCAGGAAAGAAAAAAAGAATACACTCTAAAAAAACCCCACCAAAGTCCAAGGAAACCTTAAAAACTACTAAGTAAATATCTTTTAAATAAAACTTTTTTTCTATTTATCTAAAATATTTATTGAAATTTAATGTTTTAGTATTGCAAGGAGAGATCATTCAGTCCAACCTATTGCTCAAGGCAAGACTGACATAGTTATATCAGTCTTCATTCAGTCAAATTAAGAATAACTCCAAAGACAGAGATTGAACAGGCTGCCTAGGCAATCTGTTCCAGTTTCAGTTTTCTCTGTCCTCCAAGAATACTTTGACTCTATTGTCTGTATAATCACACATTAGGTGGCTAAAGACAGCAACTAGAAAGCTCTTATGTTTCCCTTCTCTAGTTTCAACAAAGAAAAAGCTCAGTAACGACTGTGGGATTTGTTCAGTGTATGGACTGCTTCCATTTTAAATAAAATAGGCAGATAATTTCAAATAAATATTCAGACCATCCAGCTGAAATACAAAGAAAAACTGTGAAAAGCATTCACATATGCCCTGAGACCTCTTTTTCTCTACCAACAGTATAAAAGAGCCTCTATGCAATTTAAATATGATACAAATATTTTACACTGTTAGTATGATGCAAAAAAAAAAAAAAAAAAGAAGTAAGTATTTGACTCCAATGTGGCAGACTGGAGTTTTACACACTGACAGTATTTTTGAAGTTCAAAAGTAGAGGTATGCTTGATTTTTGCATGTGAGAAACAAGGATATTTTCAAACTGAGTTTATGATATTCTGCCACATATCGCTTCAGTTCATAATGTTTAAATGAGCATGACAAGAAGAAAAGAGACCAAGAACCTATTCACACAATTGTAATTTAAGAGCTTCCCCTTCTGTCAGTAGGCTTGATTACTTGCTCGATATTTCACAGTGACCATCACATACTTCATGTGAATGTAAGTCACGAGGACTGATTGACAGTGACTGCTACAAAATTAGCATTTACATGGAAGCCAGCATCAATTACTATCAACGATGGGTTGCTCATCTAGGAGATTCTGAACAACATTGCAATATAAACCAAATCACTCGGTTTTAAAGCAAATACAAAAGAAACATAAGCCAATAGAAAAAAAAAAAAGAAAAACAAAAAACCTAATGGGACTGCTACTGTAAGCAGAAGTATAACTGGAGGTAAAAAAAAGTAATATTTTTTTTCTTTTTATTCTCAACAGTATCTATTGTAAATTTGTCTATATTTTTAAAAAATATCTTCCAGAAATATTTATGCAAGGATTATGGTTTTTTAAGGGCAATGTCTTTAGTTTTATGTGAAGAGGACAATTTTAAGATTTTTATTTTTCTAGTCTTTTCTAATTTACTATTATTCTAACCTGCTACAGTTATGTAAACTTACAGTTAAGACTTGGGTACAACATCTGAGAGCAGGTGAAGACCTCAGCTTTCATTTTCCTTTAAAACCAAAAGTGACACTCCAGGCTAAAGAAGTGCTGCAGCACACTCCACCAGATTTCCAAACCAGACACGAGTCTATAATCCTATTAGATGGCCACAGCACATTTTTTACACACTCTAAACAGGGAAGCTCAAACTCATATCCAGTGTTTGGTAAAATATTTTATTTTTCAGATGGAAGTGCAGGAGAAGCAGAAAGAAAGCAAAAAGTTGTAATTTTTTTTAGTTATATTTTCAAAATTTTCTTTTTTTTTTCTATTTTGCTTTTGAAAAATAGCTGAATGTGCAGTGATTAAATGAAATGTTCCTATACTAGCCAATATCAATAAGAAAGGATTATCTACATGTCATGAAGGATAACTAAAGCAGTTGAAGAGGAAAACAAGGTTGGATTTAAGTACTGAGAACATGAACAGAAGGGCTAGAGTATTCCTAGAATAACAAAGTTCAGGTGTCCATAAACTTACTGACTGCAGATCATTCAGGTTTTTGTGTGGACTCTGGCCAAGACATTTTTGTGACCTAGTTATCGTGTTAGGATAATATTATCTAGCATGGGGTAATATTAGTTAGCATGGTTATGTGAATTGCATGCTTTTCAGTTGGCTAGAAATAAACATAGCTTATCACATAAGTTCCCTAAATGTTGAATCTTTTCAATTATTTTCAATTTGTCAAGCAGATATGAAAGTAAAACTTATCTTTATTTGTTCTATTTTTCAGCCTTGCAGTAATATCATAAATTATGGATTTTCTTCTCTGATCAGAAGCTGTAGCCTGTGGAACTGATCTTCAAGGTATAAATATCTATAAAACTGTGTGTAAAGTGTTTTTCTCAACTTTGATTACAAGTTGAAATACGCCAGAATATTACTGATGTTGATGGTTTCTATCATGTATGTTAATTTCAAGTGAAGGTGCATCTTTATATTGTGTTAAATATCAAACAGAGAATGCAGGATCAGAAGGGAATGCCTTCTTCTCAGCTAGGTCTCTGTACCCAAGCAGGTTCATAATCATATACATGTACATTATCTATAGTACAAAATAAAAAGCTGTCAGGAGCCTGTGCCTATGCCCTCACATAGGTTAGGATTAGTCCATTTATTGCATTATTATCTTGGAAGAATCCACCTGGTAAATTGTACAAATCAAACTAGGGAATAAAGAAAAAGTTACATTGCATGGTTCGCTCCATTGATCCTTTTGCAAGTGGTACCTTTTCCTGGTTTATTTCCCATGTGAACCTAATGATAATCAGCTTCTATAAAGGCAAGAAGATCTTGCGTTGACAAGTCTTTATTAACCTCTCTGATCTCCTTGAAGGACAGAGCAGAGATATACTATCTGAGTTCCAATTTGTACAATTCCTTTCCCACATACGCTGATGGTTCTTAATGTGTTTGTACTTCAAAATGTAATAGATTTCCAAACAATCAAAACTCTTTACTCTGTTCCTGCTTCATATTGTCCTCTAGGTTATATCTTTATTGGAACAGTAATACAATAAAGTAGCAGAAGGGTACAAAATGTGGGAAAGTCGATGTGTCTTTATACACTTCTTATTCAAAGCAACTGTGAACTTCTTGCTACTTAAAGATTGGCCTCCTGCAAATTAATATTACTTCAGAACTGTTTGCAGCTTTAGTTAAAGGACATTTGGCACTTCTGGAAAGCTAGATTGTTCCCCAGGTATTTCTGTATGTGCCTGCAATCTTAATAGTACGAGTTATGTAGGTGAATATTTACATAAAATCCGAAAAATGTGCAGAGTGGCAAATCAGAAAGCAGAGCTTTCTCTGCTAGAGCTGAAGGACAACGTGTTACAGAGAAGTAGTTGCACTGATCGGGCACAGTGTATTTAAGTGTTGAAAGAATTTTTTTCTCTGTCTTTCCTGTCTTCTCTATCATACAAGGAATGTGACTCATTTAGTGCATCTTATCTCCTTCGCATTTTCACCATTTATGAAATTCCTTGCATATGCTCAGAGCAATTATTTTCTTCCTTTTCTTTTTTAATACTTCTAAACCAGTTCTGTCCACTTGTCAAGACTGGATTCCTTTAAGGTCTCCTGCCTTTACCTCTGGGGATTCTCTGTCTCCTCTATGCTTATGCTTTCAGGAATCCCTGTTATAGTACATTACTTCTTTCTCGCAATATGCTATATGGGAGATTAAGACTTTGGTTATTTTTTGATTATTTGGGGTTTTTTTTCAGATTATAAAATGTTTCTTGCTTTCAAAAACAAGTTAACACTTAAAATTTTATTTTCAAGTTGCCTCTTCCATCTCCCAGTCATATTCTATAGAAAAGTAACAGAGTTGGATTTGATATGTCTCCATTAACCTATCATATTTTTCCCAGCTTTAATGTTCAGCTATATAACCAAGGATTTTTTTAAATTAAGAAATAATACTTTTAGTTATAAATTTACATTATTAATCATATTTCAGCCAGATAATACAAAGTTAGACTCCTTAATTTGTATATATAAACACGCTGTATAAACATGAAGAATGCTAATTGACTCAAGTGTGCCTTTATATCTCTATTTAAGAGAAATCTAAAACTCCATGGATTTTTTGCTGTTTGTAGCTTTATTTTCTATAGGATTGCATCTAGTTGATGGAATTAACTGAAGATTTAATATAGTTTGATATCTACAGAGCAGATTACTTACTATTATGTAACATTGGAAATGTAAATTATGAGGAATTGACAGTATGTGTATTAGATGAGACAAAAACTAGCTTGCTGCCAAATACCCAAGCTAGTCATAATAAGAAGATGTTCTGCTCTCCTGGCATCCCTGAGAAGTTGCTTGCTGGACTTTGTTGTTTAGTTTGGTTTTGGAAAGTCTTTCCTGAGATTCAAAGGCTGTTAAGAAAAACAAACTAGCCAACTAAAAGAAGATCTGTCACATTAATAGTTTAGAAAAACAAAAGAAAACAAATTATTTGAATTAGTTTTTGGTTCAGAAAGAAAAACATAAGCTGGCTTTCATTTCACTTGATCTGCATCTAACGGGATGGAAGACATTTGCTCCTAAACTTTTGTCCCTGTTTTAAAGAACAGGGAAATTCCTCATAACCAGCATTTTCTCAGAGGGCTACATTAACGCAGTCATGCAGCTTCTAAACAAAAGCTAACTTATGCCCAGCAAAAGAGAGTTGGTCTATTTATACAAGTACAAGTAAAGATACATAGTATAACTGGCTTTAGTAGCAAATATGAGGATGAGATATAATGCTATATGATATCCATAAAGTCAAGTCGAATAAGGTTATATTCTCTGTTGAACTGGTTTTCCGTGACTATATCACTAAAAAAAAAAAAATAAAATAAAAACGAATAAAGAACCGATATTGAGACCAATTAAGACCAACCAACTTACTTGTCTGTTACATTAATATAGTTCTGTGTATAGCAAATTTGCTCTACACTTAAAAATTGGATGTTCCAAGATGGAGCCAAGAAACAAAACAAACATTTAAGACAGTGCGTTGTTGGGAGTTCTAGCTCATATTCTGACCCTGCTTTTTCCGAAGTTTAGATCTACCTTTTGGATATAAGTCAAAATGTGAGAGTAGATAACATCTTTCTGGATTAGATAGTAAAAGCCAGTTGGATGTTAATGAAAATGAGGGTAATTATGCAAAGAGTGATAATTTGCTTTAACAATAATCCACTGCCAATAGATTTTAGTTTTAGAGAGAGGGAATTTAGTTGTTTAAATGCTGATTGGAAAAGTTGTGCAGGAATACACTTGAATATTATAACCCATCAACATAGCTGCCCAGATGGCTGAACTTTTGTTGCTGTACTATAAACTATGAAACTCAAGTTTAGTAGTAGATATAGATGCCAATATATGAAAGCACACAATGGAGCATTAGTCTTAAGGTGAAATTTTTCAGTCTCCATATCCTATCTACATTTACAGAACGATATATGACATGTGATTTGGGGCAAATCTTTTTGGCAAGTCCCTCTAGGGAAGGTCTAAGAGACAACTTGGTAGTAATTTTGCAAAGTGATCTTGACGCAAATTCCTGTTAATAGCAAATCAGAAAAAAAGTAGGTGTGTTGTGGTAGAAGGTAATTATTGTATTCTTCTGTATGAGCTGTAGACTTACTTCACACACATCCTATGCAATCATTGAAGACTACTCTGTTCACTATTATGAAAACCATTTATGCAAAGTTACAGCTTCTATGTAAAATTGACCAAATAATGAAATGAAAGCTGTTCTGCGTAACTCTTTGCTTTATTCTAAAAGAGCAGCTAATTGCTTCCGAATATATTAGAGTTTATTAGTATTGTACAGATGTGTATAATCACTGCTTTGCCCTGCTTGAATAGCAGCCATCTGTTTGTCTTTGGATGTTTGCGGCTTTTAATAAATACACTTCTGTTTGTGTCAGAGAAGCAGTCACTCTTTCGCTGCCAGAGTAAGCAGGATGGCGTGACACAGAATGAGACTCATCTTTCAATACCACTAATGCATGTAAGTATTTTAACTGACTGCACTGGGTTTTGGTGATGAAAGTAGTTTTCTTCATAGAAGCTTCTATGGTGTTGTTTGGACTTGTGATGTTGATGATAAACTGATATTTTAGTTATCACCAAGCAGTCCTTACAGACTCAGGGCCTTTTCTGCCTCTCCACAAACTTGTAGACTGTTGGTGCACAAGAAGTTCAGAGGAAAGACACCTGTGACTGGTGACCAAAACTGACCACAGGGATATTTCATACAATGTAACATCGTCCTTGGCAACTAGAGCTAGGGGAAGAAGGAGAAATGGAGTAACATTCACATTCATGGGTCTTATCTTACCATCAGATGATATGCATGACATGTTAGATAGTGTGACTCTGACACATGGCTGAGTGATGCCCTCCAATTGAGTCACAAGGTTCAAGACAGATCCCCTTGTCTTCTAAGCTAAGTCTAGGTGCAGATGGATCCGTCTCTAGTCCCAGACTTGGTCAACGGTTTATGACTAAAGGATTATGTGGATTTACATATATACATTAACCGCCAGTCAGAATTAGTGTCACCTGTGAGAGCCTCCTCAGAGACTGTAACCCATATGGTTAATACTTGCTGCCAGCAAACCCAAGGATATGTCACAAAAGCAGTTTAGAAAATTTGGCAATGCCTTTCAGAGAGCTGATTTTACAATGCTAAAGTAGTAAGTAATTTAATTAAAGCAACAGGTAAAATAAATTCAGGATTACCATTACTAGATTAATTTGTTGTACTAGCACTAGATGATTATAGCTGGTTATCAACTATATATATGTATATATATATATATATAAAGTAACAACTGAAACCCAAGTAATCTAAGTGAAACCCCATGATCATCAAAATTGAAGCAATTTATCCTGTTGGTACAATTCCAAAGCTCGACTAGTTCCACTGACATGGTAAATGAGGATATCCTCATCTGTTTTGTGAATTGGTTTCTATGAGCAGTAATGGTCCACATGAGGGGCAAATTATTAGACTGTGGAACACATAAAATGTTATGCTTTTATTGGCACATTATATTCAAATATAATAGGTGTATCCCAAAATGTTTATTTGGTATGTTCAACCATGATGCTTTGCTGCATAGAATTTCTTCAGGGATGTTTTCACATAAAGCACTTTCATTGATACTTGTCGTAATGAGAAAGATTTTACCTGTCACTATGCCTACAGAAGTCAAATAACTTGCCGATAGCGTTGTGACCAATATTGGCAGGTGCATATGGCATTCCAAATATTATCATGATAAAGATCCTCAGGAAAGGTATAATTTAGAGAGGTAACACTCTCCTTTCCTGTATGTATCAAATCCTGTACCAACAAGAAATTGTTTCTTCATGTATCCAGTAATGGTCCCTTATATAAAGGGCAATTACCATAAAGAGAGTCCCCCACATGGGATTTCTAGTATCGCTAGACAGGTAGCAACTTGCAATTCATGATCCTTGCAAATCCTTGCAACAGTTTGAAAGGCAAGTTTCCTGCATCATTGCCAAGCTTCCTTTACTTCTTTGATCATAATCTCTATAGAATATATATACTTGAGGTAGAAATTACAATTAATTGTAGAATTTATGGCCTCACAGTCAGGTTTCTTTCTCTTTTCTTCAGTAAAAGGTGATGTCCTAGGAACTACTTAGAAAACTGCTGCATTATTACAGTATCACAGTATCACAGTATCACAGTATTGTAAGGTTGGAAGAGACCTTTGAGATCATCGAATCCAACCTATTCTTGTCTCCTAAGTCAACAGGAGTCTCAGAAGCCAGAAAGCTGTGTTGACTAGATACAAAAGAGTTTGCATTCCAACAGTGTGTAGTTACACTATGTTATTGTTGTTGCTGAGAGTTTTTATTTTGGTGTTGAATAATACTTCAGAAATACGAGTGAAATGTCAATTACTTGTTCTACCATTATGGCTGTTAGCCAAGTTTTTGAAGGAAATATTTGGGGGGGGACATGGATGGAGTTGTGGTTTGCTTTTTTTTTTTTCCTTTCTGATCACAAATCAGTCACCAAAAGCTGGTTATGATCCTCATCTTATCTACTTATTTTTGCTTTAGACTTATAGAATAGAATACTGTGGTGGATTGAAGGACAGCAAAAATTTCACAGTCAAGCTGGCTGGACATTGACAATGAATGTAAGGGTTAACTTAACTGGACGACAGAGGTTGTTTTTCACAATTACTATAGCTGGTATTAAATTATTCCACATAAGAATACAAAGATTTGTCCTTCTATCTGTTAAACCATGTGTCTGAAAGGAGTGGAGAATCATATATTTTATTAATAGCTGTCAGGTACATATTTAATGTGTTTTACAGGGCAGTCTACACAACATTCTCTAGGTGACACAACATGAGTAACAGTAGCTGATGAGAAATCCTAGCATAAACAGTATCTGGGCACAATATCTAAAACTGAGGCTGCAATTTCCCATTATAAAAATACAAAGAAATTAGTAAGCAGAGACTTTACTGAAGACCATTCAAATCAGATTGTAACCAGAAGATTTGTGAGATGCTTTTGGGGAAGTCATAGAATTAATTTGAAAGAAAGCAAAAAAAAAAAAGAAGCATAGAGATTCATGATTGTGGGATGGGACAGTGGTAAAAAGAGTGGCAGCCACATCTGCTGTGGCACTGCCAGAATTCTCCTCATAACATCATGACCTCTGTCTAGACTTGACAATGAATCCTTCACTGTGAGTAGTATAGATTTCTTTGCAGGTTACCACAAATAGGTACTCACACCTTGGATGTGTGTATGGACTTTGTGGGGGGTCTTTCTCACCTGTTTGCTCATTAATTGATTTTGGGAGTCACTAAGGCAAACATGAAAGTTGTTTGCAAGCACAGGAAGTGTGCTTAAAAAGGGCAACTTGCACTCCCAGAAAATGGCTTTTATGCTTGTAACTCACATTTGCTAGGTTAGGAGTGCATCTCTTACTTGATAATGTGTGTGGGAGGAAGGCAAGTTTAGAACTGTAGATTAGTCATAGAAGGGTGTTCAAAATCTGTAGGAGTGTATTTGCTTTTTGTGAGTATCTAGCATTATAATTTATCTGTTGTGTCGTTAATACTGATCCTGAATGTATAGTTCACTGACTGTTGCTTAATTAAATGTTGTTATAATAAATTAATAAACCGCTTTGATCCAGATGTGTTTTAAGCTATGAAAGCTGAGCAGTTTTCTCCTCTGACGATGCATAATTGTTTAAGTTTCTGTGGATCCAAAATATACTTTAAAGTAATTTAAACAGCCTGATTGCCCATATCTGATGACTGAAATTTTACTGCAGTTTTGTGATGATGAGACAATAGGTTATGGTTTTCTACCTCCTGTGTCAGCTATTGTATATGGAATTTCTTGGAACTGTGCAACAAATTACTTCTACTAATATGTGAGTTCTGAAAAGGATAAGAATCTATCATTTCTAGCACAGACTTCAACATGTTATGCATACATAAATTCTTTTTCATAGAATCATAAGGTTGGAAGAGACCTCTGAGGTCACTGAGTCCAACCATGCCTGTCTCCCTACTAAACCATTTCCCTAAGAAACTCATCTACTCATCTTTTAAACACTTCCAGGGATGGTGACTCCACCACCTCCCTGGGCAGCCTAGTCCAATCACTCACCCATATATTATCTCTTTCAAGAATATGTATTGTATAATTAAATGTTTCAGTAACCTGTAATAGTATTGCACAAATATATGTACACACAGTTACGGCCATAAATATTTAAAACAGCTGAAGTTGTAGAGTACAGGAAGTCACTTTGTTCTGAGGTTCAGTGCAAAAGAAATCATTTGAAACAATACTGTCTCATAATGACTTTATCTTACCAGTTGCTCTGATGGTTTTTGTTGCCTAGTAGACTATTGCTGTTGCAAATCTAATGAAACCAAATGAAAGCTTTAAAGATAAAACGTTTGTCATCGCTGGTAGAAGTCCATAGCCTTTTCAATGCAGGCTTACAGTGCAAAGCCTAAGGACTTGTTTAAGCTTACCTTGGCCTGAGCCAAGTTTTCCATGCTTGTTTGCGGGACAAGTGACTATTGCTTGACCTGCTCCTAGCTTTTCAGCTAGGGATACTATATATGATAGAAGTCTGTCCAACCTAGGTAACATTATAATATAACAACTCATTATAACCTCTCCTTCCTGTACCTGTTATTCTTGAGGAAGTTAGAAGTGGCAGCTTTAGAATCAAGAAGACTCTTGAACATAAAAACAAGGAAAAGCCCAAGATACTGTTACATATTTGTAGAACATTTTTAACTGCATTATAAATAAGACTTTTCTACATTAGTTAGGTAGTTTAGTATTAGTTTAGGTCTACAGTAACAGTCTACATATAAGATTATTGAAATATTAATTAGACTAGTCGTCCTTTCCTGCCTCTTTGTAGATGATGTGTTCCCTTTTGTCTATAGNTGGAAGAGACCTCTGAGGTCACTGAGTCCAACCATGCCTGTCTCCCTACTAAACCATTTCCCTAAGAAACTCATCTACTCATCTTTTAAACACTTCCAGGGATGGTGACTCCACCACCTCCCTGGGCAGCCTAGTCCAATCACTCACCCATATATTATCTCTTTCAAGAATATGTATTGTATAATTAAATGTTTCAGTAACCTGTAATAGTATTGCACAAATATATGTACACACAGTTACGGCCATAAATATTTAAAACAGCTGAAGTTGTAGAGTACAGGAAGTCACTTTGTTCTGAGGTTCAGTGCAAAAGAAATCATTTGAAACAATACTGTCTCATAATGACTTTATCTTACCAGTTGCTCTGATGGTTTTTGTTGCCTAGTAGACTATTGCTGTTGCAAATCTAATGAAACCAAATGAAAGCTTTAAAGATAAAACGTTTGTCATCGCTGGTAGAAGTCCATAGCCTTTTCAATGCAGGCTTACAGTGCAAAGCCTAAGGACTTGTTTAAGCTTACCTTGGCCTGAGCCAAGTTTTCCATGCTTGTTTGCGGGACAAGTGACTATTGCTTGACCTGCTCCTAGCTTTTCAGCTAGGGATACTATATATGATAGAAGTCTGTCCAACCTAGGTAACATTATAATATAACAACTCATTATAACCTCTCCTTCCTGTACCTGTTATTCTTGAGGAAGTTAGAAGTGGCAGCTTTAGAATCAAGAAGACTCTTGAACATAAAAACAAGGAAAAGCCCAAGATACTGTTACATATTTGTAGAACATTTTTAACTGCATTATAAATAAGACTTTTCTACATTAGTTAGGTAGTTTAGTATTAGTTTAGGTCTACAGTAACAGTCTACATATAAGATTATTGAAATATTAATTAGACTAGTCGTCCTTTCCTGCCTCTTTGTAGATGATGTGTTCCCTTTTGTCTATAGCAAGATTTTGAGTGTAGCAACCTTGAGTTGCTGCTATTCAGCTGTCAGAGAAGGTATCCAGTAGTCAGAGCTTTATCAAAGCTGGTGGAACTGTTACAGGCTGTACCCTCCAATATATTCAGAACCAGGTGGTTTTGATTATGGTAATAAAAATCCTTGTTCTTCATGCTCTGTCTTGACAAACAACAGATGATATAAGGTTGCTGACCTCAACATTTTCGAGGGCTCTAAGTAAGCTTAAGTACTAGGCACTGAATTTTTCTTTTAAAGCTGAGTAGCTGTTCCTTCCCTTTATTGCCACTATTCAAAGTAAGTACAAGAGCAACACATAGAGAGAATACAACAAAAAAAAAAAAGCACCACAGAAAGCAGAAAGAAAAATAGTCTTCTCACACTAATAGGATGTTTAGATTCCTGTACCTCTTAGAGGCTGTACCTTTTTTAAGATTCTCAGTAGTGACTTCCAGCAGGTTTCTCATGAATATAAATTCCTGTGTGCTTCCAGGGCTTTAAATTACACTTGTTAATGTACATGCTGCTCTTTGTATATTTTGTGTAAACAAGTGTACAAATAGAGAATGAAAATGCCAGTAACAGTCTCATTGAGAGAAAGGATTTTAGATTTCACTTTTCAGGGCAACAACATACACACAAAAATCACTACTTCTGAAAAAAAAAAAAATGGTTTTAGGTTGCTCCATGATAAAAATCAAAGTAGTTATTCAGATTCTGAATAATGAGAAAAAAATACCAAAAAACTCCCCTGTATTCCAGTGTTCACGCTAGTATATATGAGGTGGATGTACAGTGTGAATATATGTATATAAAGACAACAGCAAAATAAAGTAATTCTACTGCCTTTTTTTTTAGTCAGGATAAGTGCATGATACTCCGTTTTCACTTCCTTTTATTTTTCCTATGAATAAGTAAATTTTTTATCGTTTGACTTGTTGAAAAATGGGAAAAGATATATTTAATTTCCATTCAGATATTTTGTTTTCCATTCTGGACCCAAATGTTGATAAACCTTAGCAACTACCCTAAGCACTAACAATCAGAATGACAGAATCAAAGAATCATAGAATCACCAAATGGTTGAGGTTGGAAGGAAACTTTGAAGGTCATCTGTTCAAACAGCCCTGCGGAAGCAGACTACCCAGAACGGTGTTCAGACAACATTTGAATAACTCCAAAGAGTGAAACTCCACAGCTTCTCTGGAAAATCTGTGCCAGAGCTCAGTCACTCTCACAGTGAAAAATTGTTTCCTTGTGTTCAGGAAGAGCCTTCTGTGCTTCTGTTTCTGCCCATTGCCCAGTCTTCTGTCACCAAAAAGAGCCTGGCCTTATCCTATTGCATCCTTCCTTCAGGTATTTATACACATCAATACGATTCCCTTGAGCCTTCTCCACACTAGTCTCATCTCTCTCAGCCTTTCCTTACCGGAGAGATATTCCCATCCTTTAGTCATCTTTCTGACCCTTCGTTGGACTCTCTCTCAGAGTATCACAGTATCATAA
>VWPV01018873.1:4599-33256 GCA_013389885.1 Geococcyx californianus
GAATAAGAATAAGAATAAGAATAAGAATAAGAATAAGAATAAGAATAAGAATAAGAATAAGAATAATATTCTCTTGGCTGATGTGGGCACAAGGGGCCAAGCACCGAGCAGGCAATGAAAAAGGCCTGCCAGGTTGCTTAGCACTCAGAGAAGAACTTTCTGCTCCTTCACTTCCCCTGGGAGGTTGGCAGTATGGGTCTTCTGTCTCTTCCTCTGTTCTTTCTCCTTCTTTTACTTTATGGTCCCCCCTGTCCTCTACCATAAGCTCAACCATTCTCTCCCTTTCCCCTGGATTGCCCCAAAAGTTTTCCTTTCCTTTTCTTCCACCAGTAACATGCTTGTTAGTGACCAGCCCTTCTGTGAAGCCCTTGCTGTGAGAATCACATCCTCAGACACGGCCAGGACCAGGCTGTCTGATCTTTGCTCTGCGTGAACCTCACTCATGATCTAGAGCAGGAAAAAACAAAAACTTTTTTTTTTTTAACAAAAAGCAGAGTTAATTAATGTTGATTTTATTTCTAGCCAAGAGAATATGCTTAACATTACTTAACTGAAAGGCTCTGAGTCACACCATAGAAAATATCTTTATGCTCAGTGAAATGAGACGGCTTTGGTTTTAGTCAGCAGTGGTTCATGGCTATGATGGGAACATCTGAGGGAGGGGGATTAGGGTGGGGTTGTGATGCAAAGTGATCCACAAGCAGATGGGGTGGGACAGACTTTCTGTAAGAAATATTTTCATTTTACAGATAGTCCTGCCAAAGCAATTTGCAGAGAAAGCGAAGTAGCTCTGCTTTGAGGAAGATTAAACAAACACAGATTACCACTAAATCAACAGCACACATCAGAAAAAGGGAGATACACTCTTGATAAGGAAGAGTGTTCGTCCCTGAGGAAGGCCTGCTCGTGCTGTGATGCTGACATTGTCATGGTTACTGCTATCATTTCTTCAGGATGATTTTCTGTGCATGATTAGCTCCCAGCATGGGGGCGAGCTGCTGGCAACATTTCCTCTCTGATCACCTGCTTCTCTCTCACAGTTTCCCACGTGCCCTAAACTCAGCCCCTTGAAGTCAAGGTACCTGGCAGTCTGTTCTGTTTGCTTTGACGAAACCTGTAAGACAGAGGTGGCACGTCCAGCTTCCTGCATTGTGCAGCCAGAGATGCACCCTGAGTGGTCCTGGCTGGATAAAGTCACTGGGAGCCACAAGCATGCTATTAGAGGTGCTCCCAAACACAGAGCTGTGAGCCTGGCCATGGAAGTAAGAGAAGGCCTGGAGGTTCCCAAGCAGAGTACCTTGGAAACTGCTGCTCTGGGCTCCCAGTTACTGGATGAGAAGACACCTCCTTCAACCACCCTTTTCTGCCATCTGTTCCTGGCCAGTCCTGCAATACTTGCAGTCATATATTGTCATACACACAGAGGCATATATAAACATATACATATATAGAAGATGCATATGTTATTAAACAGACATGAAATTTAACTGCCAACTCTGTTCTCAACCACACCAGAAGAGTCCTTGAATAATCCCATTCTGCTGTACAACCCCCTGAAGGTCACATTTGCCCAGAGTTTGCTTAGTCTTTATAACAATGAGATGATCGAGGACAGTCAGCATGGTTAAAAAGAAGGAGGGGCAGCAAAATGCCATGGGCAGGGAAGGTGACTGCATTAATATTAGTCTCCCAAATGGAGACTAATGCTGAGCAAAACACTCTTGATCTCAATGGAGAGAACTAGGAATGACAGGCTGAGCCTCCTGGCTCTACTCCAAGTATAGTCAGGTCACCACATTCAGGAAGAGTTCCTGGTGACTGGAAGAAAGGCAAATGCCATGCTCATCCTTAAGAAAGGCAATGAAGACCCAGGGAGCTGAAGATGAATCAACCAAACCTCAAACTGTGTGATGATTAAGGGACAAATCTTTCTGGAAGCTATTATCAGGCATATGAAGAACAAAAGGTGGTTGGAAATATCCAGCATAGTTTTACCAAGGGTAAATTGTGTCTGATCAAGCTGATTGCTTTCAGTTGTGAAATGATGGGAGGATTGTTTCAGTGGAAGAAGGGAGAGAGGTAAGAGGTAGTTTACCTTCACTTTAGCAAAGTTTCAACACGGTCTCTCTTAATATCTTTGTAGACAGATTGGAGAGATATGGACCAGATGTGTGGCTGCAGAAGTAGCTGGACCACTGCCGTGGGCAAGAAAGTAAATGATAGCCCATAGCAGATACAGATGCTGGGCTTTGTGTAAGAACCAATGAGTTTAGTGATTTTTCGCTGATCTGCCAGCTGCATCACAGCATCTGACCATTCACTGATGGGGCAGTGCTGTGGCAACATCTGCTCTTGCCTCCCAGGTGCTGTGGAGCAGGTGGGTCCATCCTGTGAAAGGTGTTGTCATCAGTAAGAGGTGCACCACATGTAAACATGCACAATACTTAACAATTTTTGTAAACAACTTGACAATTGGATGTATTTTCACATGGAACAGCCCTGTGTTCTTGAAGGCATCATTTGAGGAAAAAAATTTCTTTTTAAATATACAATAGGCTCAGAACTGAATGATGTTCAACTGATCATAACCTTCATGACTGATAATACTTCCATAACTGTTTAGCAGTGTTTTCATTGTTGACTATTTTAGAAACCCCTTGTTAGTCTTACTGGTGAGACAGTGAAGACATAGCAGACATATTGAAGATCTTGTGATTAGACCCAGATGTCATCAGAGGTTTTACGTGAGTTTGTTAGAAATCCATCTCTCCCAGAATTTTGCAATATCTATTGTAAGCACATAAAGGGATACTCTTGAATAAACACAATTATGCATACACATAACATATATAGATAAGTATCTATAGGATTGGAAAGAGGTGCTCAATTTTTTGTGTTTCCTGTAGAAGTTAAGATTAACAGAGGACTGTTATTAAGAATGATCTTTGTTCCTCAGACATTCTCTTTCATAGGAGCTTCCAGTATACTAGGTCACTGTTTTCCCATCTTCCATCAGTTGTTTCCCCACATTCTCTACAATAAACAGACAAACTTTAGACTTTATTTTAAATCAGCAGCTGATATATTTATACACAGCTTTTGTCATCTTTGTTTTCCTTCCTTTTCTGTAAAGTAAGGAAATTAATGGTATGTAATTCATGAATTATAGGGTTCATTACTTAGGATCATGAATTTTATAGGGTTGATTTTTAGAAATAAAAGAACATAGCTGTTAAGTGTGGTTATTATAGAGGTATGAATATCCTCTCATGTGTGCCTGTGTAATTTTCTTTCAGTATCTCTTCTGGTTAAATCATAATATTGCATTATTCACTGTGCCTTTCAGGCCTTAAAACTTTGTATACACAGGCTTAACCCATGATCTTCTTAGCCTTTAATTACTGATATGCTATACTGCTGACTGCTGATGCTTAGAGTGCTGATAGCATTGAAATAGTTTCCCCACTTCTTTAAACTTTTTACTTTCTTGATAGCCCTCCTAGATTACCTTTTGGTACTTACACATTTGCTTAAAAGAGCATTAGTGAAATTGACAGTTCTGTCCCTGAGTCTGTCTGCTGCTTTTCAAGTTGTTGTCTGTCAGTGGATTGCCATGTGAAACAAAAAGACGTACTAAGGACACTAGGTTTTTCAAGTTTGGCTTTAACTGTGACTGCTGAAACCTTTCCTCTTAAAATTACTCTATTAAGTTTGAACTGGCTCTTTGTCTTGGTTTTCCTTTATAATCTATTTTTTACTACATCTTGAGACATTTTCCAGCTCCTTTGGGTTTCTCGTAACAGTGTTGATAATTAAAGGTGCTGCCTCTTTGGGGGTTTTTTGTTTGTTTTTCAGCTGTTTTTCTAGGTCTTTTACCTATTTCTTGCATTCTTGTGCCCAGGTTCTGCACTGGGTCAGCATGTGTAAGCTACCACCTCTCCAGGAGCTTTGACTTTCACCTCTTAAACATTTAACTCCTCTGACTCTATTTGCCATTCCTCTAATCAAATCATTGTGGTTTCATTTTCTTTCTGCATTCATCCCATGCATGGTAAATATTATTTTCTTTCCCAGGGTAAGGGATTTATATATCTTTTCCTCCCAAGGGTATGGTTTTCAGCACAACTGGGAGTTTTGGTATATTTCCCTGTGCAGATTGGGCTTTCTTTTAAGTGAGGAAGTCCTTTTGCAATTGGTTATTTCTTATGTAACTGTTTAACTGTTCTTCCATCTTTCAGGGAGCAGTGTTTAGAGGTTTTATCCTTAGTCTGTTTTCTGGGGCCTTTGTCTGCTCAATGGTAAATACATTTGCTGGTTCAGTAGTTGGGGTATTCTGGGTTTCTGAGAGACTCTGAGACTTAATTACATGCCATACAGTTTCATCACCTATTATAACAATTTGGGTATGTTTGTGGAAGTATTAACCTCCGTCCTTTCACATAGGATCTGACATTGGTGCCAGCAATGAGAAACAGCTGATCCGCTGGAAAGCTGGCTGTTATTCAAAAGGGTCTTGATAGGCTGTCCCCAAAATGTTCATAGCTGGTAAAAACCTATTTCTACATATTAGAATAACTCCTTGTCTGAAGATTGCTCCCTCACCACATTAGGATGCACTATCCTTAATACCTTGTATAGGAACAATAAAAAGAGTGCAGACAGTGGAAAGAGACACTTGGAACGGTCATTTATGGCTAAATGAAAATACGTTTGACAAAGAAACATTTTTCAGTCATCAAAGAAATGAGAGGCTTTTACCTCCCAGTCTGACCTCTTCACACTGCCACAACCTTCTGGCTGGGAAGATAGGATATGGCAACTTGAATGCACGTATATGTGTCCCTCAGAAAAGAAAGGAAACATGAAATGTCCACACAGCTTCTCTCTTAAGTATAGATTGGATTTTCACCATACTTTCAGCTGTAATTAAAATATTGTTGCTTGCAGCTAAACTGCAGTGCGCCACCTGCAGTTATCTGAAGTCAAGATCCTGCTCAAGGCCAGTGTCATGAAAGGCACGGTTAATGGTAATAACTGACAGCAGTGCTTTTGTTCCTAACAGATTAAGCTGAATCTGTCCTTTGGATGGGAAGCTGCAGGTCAGTTGTTTGCTGGATTGTAGGTAGGAACCACAAAGCTCTACAGACACACTCACATCTCCTGCATGTACAAGCACACTTGATACCATCTGACAATGCTGCCCTCTGCTCCTCCCCTGCACTCCCCAGGCCCTTCTGGAGGCATAAGGTCAGACAGAGCAGTTGAGGAGTTGGAGAGGTGGTAGTATAGAGTTGGTTGGGGAGTATAAATGTCACCCAGGGCACAGCACACAGCAATGTTCTGGGTGTGATTTCTCTGCCTTCGAGAAGTATGTCTGAAAACAGGTCATTTGCCATCAGTGATTTAAACTAGCACCAATGGTGGTATGGAGGTACCACTGCTCCTCGTGTCCTCCACCTTGCCTGGGGTCTCAGCCTTCTGCCCTGGGAGCTGCTATATAGCTCTGATGCTTATACATTTGACAGCTACGCTCCTTGTCCTGGAAATAAAATTGCATCATGATCCATCAAGCCTTAAATCAGGGGTGGGGGTGGTGCTGACAATCCCTCTGATAAACACTATCTGTGTAGCTAAAGACTGACTGAAAATTTGTGCTGTGCACCTCAGTTAACAGACAGAATAAGACTTTCTAGGGCATTAAGAGTAGTGGCTGCTGTTCTCACATAGAAATACTTGCCCTGTTTGGAGAGTTAGCCTAACCTAACACTTAGAGATACCTGCTCAGTTTGACTTCCAGTGATGTCTACAGCTGAACACAATGACAGATGAACATTTCTTCCTTCTACATCCATTGGCTTTTTAGGTACCTGGGCTGGGGAATTGAAACAGCTCTTTACATGTTCTCTCTACTTGCCCACAAGGCATCCAGAGAGAGGCAAGGCAGACACCAGGAGATGAGAGAGAGCCAGAGGTATGTGCTTTGGTCCCAAGATGACCTGAGGTTTCTGTTTGGGATTACACTGGGTAGCAGTTCACAGAAATTGCAGCACAGATGTGCAGTGGTATCAGGCATCACACCACACCTGCTCTCTAGCAGAAAGCCATTTCTCACAATAAAACTCGCTGAACCCTAGGGTCTCCTTTGGAGTGAGCTGTTAGTTACCAAGTTGTTTCTAGGGAGTGGAAACTGAGAGAGGCATCCTTGCTGAAACTGCATTTTGTTGCAAAGTTCTGTGCTCGTAATCAGAGGGAAAGGAGAGTTGTGGTTATAGGAACAGGCCATGGGTTTTGAAGAAGATCTTTGCACTGACAGAGGTCACTGATTGCAACAACTTCTCTGGGCAGGGGCAGCTCACAGCTTCTAATAGAGCTGAACACCCACAATAGCTCTAGTGGCTTCAAGTCTTGTTCCTTCTCCTTTCACATCCCAACTACAGAGAATGGTCTGTAAGCTGCACCCAAATCCTGACTGAATCTGGGAATTTTACAAAAGGGATTTTTCCCCACCTCAGTGCACTGCTAAGCTTTGGGCCTTCTTGCCACAGAACACCGTAGATGCTAGTAGCTGGCAAGGATTCAAAAACAATTAGATTCAGTCAGCGAAGAAAAATGTATCAAGAGCTTTTGAGCAAAAGACATCATACCCTGTTATAGCAGACTCTTGAGGATTTTTCTGGGCAAGTGTGACTATGTGTTTGCTCTGCTTTTATGTTCTTTCTTAGTCTTATAGGTTTATCCATTTCCTTGACTGATCACTTAACGATTCCTCCCCACCTTTTGTGGTAAAGGGAAGAGGCAGGAAAGAGGACAGTCCAAAAAGAAAGAAAGCACGTGCAGGAATCAACCTGTCTGGTGGACAACAGATAAAACAAAGGGAAGGACATAAAGGTCACCAGGATGCTCGCATCAAATCTCTTTCTCTGGAGGCAAGCATGCCATGACTTGATGAAGCTTCAGATTGAGCAAGGTAAATAAAAATGGGAGGGCAGAGGAGCATCCAGAGCCTTGCTAGGAGTCTCTGCAGGGGTCAGAAGGGAGATCACGACATGCCACCCTCAGGGTGCTTGTGTATCAGAGTGTCTCTCTTGCCACAGAAGGCTAGATGGACTCAGTGCTGACCCAGGACAGACATCCTTATGTTTTTGCAGCCCGCAGACACATCAGAGTGGGCTTCAGCCCCAAGTTTGGTGACACCAATGAAGAGTCACTGCGGAGAGGTGGATCAGGACAGAGGTGCAAGGGTATGTAGGTCAGCATTGGTACCAGCCCTCCCATGGGCTGCCCCTTTGGCATGGCCCTGATTGTAAGCATGCTCATTCTGCACTCTCAATCATCTCCCTCAATCTAAGTGTGCAGGAGCTAGTGGGGAATTTGGATGGAATGGAGAAAGGAAAGCCTGAAGCTGGACTTACTGCCAATACCCAATTTCACAGAGCCTGATGTTGTTAACTCATGTCTGCAGACTTACAGACTTGTTGCTGAGAAGTGGTACATATGAATGAATCATCTGTTTCTGAGACTCCTTAGCAAAAGAAGTGGTCTGATTCACATGGGCAGGAGAGTTCAGTGATTTCTCCAGGAGAGCTGCTGTGACTCCTTAGCAAGGATGCATTTCGAGACCTCTTTTAAAGCAATGCTGTTTAGAAGAACTGAAGTTGGATTAAATTCTAGCTCCTCTGGCCTCTTAAAAACTACAAGACACTTGAAAGCCTTTCAAGTCCTGCAGAAAGCATTTCCTCATATTACCATGCACTGCAGATCTTGACAGCAGATCTGTTACTCATGCAGTGAATATATCTACACAGACAACTTCACCTGCTCCAGAACTACAAGCCATGCTTTAAACCAGCTTGCAGCCACATGTGAAAGACTGCCTCAACTCACACTTGATCTGTCTCCTACCAGTGATCAAGACCTGCCTCCTACACAAGCATGAGATGCTTCTGCTCAGACCGGGCCCCCTTTAGAAGTCTGGCGGGTAGGTAGCCCCATTTCTCAGAGGCCGTGAGAGGAAGCACTTTCAGGGTAGCATGCCTTCCTGGTAGTTTCCCCCAGGAGTTGGTGCCTGGCAGAAGCTGGGAATTAAAGAGCTTGCCAAATAGCTTGTCTGTCTCCCTGCATCCAGAGCCTAGTGCAAACTAGTCCCTATAGGCGACGAACGAAAGTGCCTGCAAACAGCACAGTCTCACATTAAGCTGCTTGGTGTTTAAAAACGCATCTTTGTCCATATGCCTACATACAAATGCATGCCTACATACAAACATACACATTTTTCTATTTTAATCTCTTTTATTTGTAAAGTCTACATGAATGCTTTGCTAAGGAGTCAAGGAGGAGAAATGGACTGGAGACCCCAAGATACAACCTGAGGCTTGCACAGGCTGAGCCTAAGCTGTAAAGACTGATAAGGGGGCAATTTAGGGTGCAAATTTATGATATTTATTGCAGAAGTAGAACAGAGCTCAATATACTGCTTCATCTGTGCCTGTGCAGACGCAGACCTCTGTGCAAGCTCACTTTTAACTGCTCTTCTTTCCAGCAGTGCAGTCAGGCCTCTTCCTACCCAGCGAACACTGCTAGTCTTCTGGAGCTAATGCTGGCCCTGGGTCTCACACCAGAGGAAGGCTGCTAGCCAGTGGTGTGCTACCTAGTAGATAGGGTGTTCAAAACCTTGGTGCTGGTGAACAATAAACACATTGCTTGAGTGTAGCAACCATCCTTTGACCACACAAGACTGTGTGTCTCTTTCTCCCATGTAGGGAAAGAAGAGATCCAATAGCTGCTCTTCTTGTCTCATGGCACTCAAGCGTCTTCGTCACTGGTGTTGTCCAGGCACTGGCAACTCATGCCAAGTGCCTGTGTCAGCTTATACTGTGCAGGCAGGAAGAGGAAAGCACTCAGCACAGGTCTTGCCAGTATTAGCTGATATGAGCACATGGTCATTGTGACTGTGTGTAAGCTGATGATGATCTCAGTGTTTTGCAGAAATGTCAGTTTAGGTCTAGAATTGCTGTGTGTTTTGGGTTTAATGCACTCCATCATTGCATATTTAAAATAGTGCTGTTTATTTTTCCCAGCCTGTTGACCTGGATACAACCTCGTGGAGATGTTCATTGCTCATACTGAGGACTTTAATGGAGTCCTGTGATTGTGGAAGCAGTTGATACTGCTCACCTGGTGATAGTGAAAGGGGAAGCAAAGACAAGATCAGGACATTTTATTGAAACAGAAAAACAGAGTGAGCACCCTACACAACCTCATATGATGGTATCTTCTGAGTGTCAGAAAAAGTTACATTAAAATGACATTCATTTTGGCAGAAAAAAAATCTATGTTTTGCACACAACCATCCATGGAGGTCATTGAGGCCAAAACATATCACGAGACCCTGCATTACCTTGAGACTTCTGAAAAGTAAAGACAACTGATAATTTTCAGTCCACTGACAAGGAAGGAAAACAAGTGTGTCAGCACCTGAGTTAAGAAATAATTGCTCCTTTAACCAGGTATATGTCGCATGAGGCCAGGCACATTTCTTATTTCCTCAGCCTGCCTTGACCTTGGGCCCATTTGCTTGTATGGCCACAATCCATTTGCACAAACTGGCCTTGCAATCTGCCCTCTTTCAGCTCCTGCTTCAAGCAGAAAACCCTCGCCTCCAGAGAAACAGACCCACAAGCCACCCACACATGCAAGCATTCCCCATGCGGGCACCTTTCCTGCACCTTCCCTGATATCTGGCCTCAGCACCAAGCTGCAGATGTTGGCTTGGTGTGCTGGGCTGGTACAGGGCAGGGGGATGTGGCATCGCTGACACCAGTTCTGCTTTGGATCTGGTACCTGACTGCTTCCAAGTGGGGCTGGCTCACCGCCATCCCCCATCCAGTGCTGACTCTCCCAGGAAGGTCCTGGAAGCCAAGATGAGCTCCTCGTGCTAATCTACCAGGTCATACTCCACACCCACCAGGATGGCTCCCAGGCCTGAAAAGAGGAGTGATCTTAGATGTAACATGTGCATTATAACTCTGTGAGTATTCCCATTGTCAAGAAGTGCAGTGACTCTGTAGAGATGGCAACAGCCTCCTCCCAGCTTTCCAAAATCAGCTGGAACCTTCCCATTGACATTAATATCATTTTATGAAGGCAACTAGGGTACAGTTAAGTACAGCCTCGTTGGAAATGGTGCTTATATATATGCCTAACTTAAAGCAAACGCTTAAGTGCTGTTCTGAATAAAGATGATTTCCTCAACTAGAGCCTCTGCTGAGAGCTGGAGTGGATCCGGAAGAAGGTTATTCTGGGTAAGCTGCCTGAGGGATTTCAACAGATAATTTTGTGCATCTAGATAGTACCTTATCTGGAGAATAGGAAACTAATCTTTTGATTGGATTCCATCTATTTAATTATCCTCCTTGATCTATTAACATCCAGCACTCTAGAAACCATGTTCTGGCATCTCATTGAAGGCTCCACTAAAAGCCACGTTAAAGAGCCATGAAGTGTTGATTCACCTTAGATTTCAAAAATATAGTGAATTTGGTGTCCAGGAACATATGCTGCCAGCATTGTGACATGGCATGTATGTTTATTCCACCAATGTCATGGAAGTGTGTTTTGATCCTGCTTTCATTTAGTTCCAGGACTATATAATAAGTGGTTCCTCAAAGTGTATTCTTTGAGGATGAGTTTAGCATTTCTGCTGCTGCCTTTTAATCACCATTCCTGAGATGGAAGAAATAGGAGAAATTACCATTTTCAAAAAAATTCAGACACTTCAAAAATAAAACAGATTTTCCATAGAGACAAAGAATGTCTGCAGAACTGCATGACTGCAGTACACGCACCTTTTTCTCTACATAAATGCATGATTGGTCTGGTTCATCTAAGAATGCGTTCACAAAATTTCCATCTCAGGTTGGTACCTTACCCTGCTTTTGCATTGACTCAGATCATTCAGAGGTCTCATCATCTCAGTGGGGTAACCACAGTCCCTGTGCTGGTATCTCTTGGATGAGGATGGAAGTCAGTATGTAGGCTGCTGGGGACAGGTCTGGGCACAATACCATGAGCTCTCTTGGACAAGGGGTAACTTCATATTCCAGTCTAACATGTTGAATCAAACTCCTGTTTTGTGCTCTTCTGCAGGGATTGCCATACCTCATAAAATTGCAATGCAGAGATTTACCATTACCATCACTCTTTCTCCATTACCAGGCTTATCTACAAGCCCAGTATTAAGTGCAACCCTCCAGTCCAAAAGTAGCATTGTTCTGGCTTAACCTGATCTTGTGCCTTGGTACGTTCAACAATAACACCAGGACCACACAGTGGCATGTGAACTAAGAGACTAGATGTGTCAACCACCAAGGTATCTGTATGATGGAGGAGAGGAGTCTTAAGACTCCTCTGCACTTGGGTGCAGTGTGACTGTGCATTATCTAACTCAGTGAGGGTGATCCTGGATTTTAATTTTAAAGTATGTATTGCTGTTGTAATGGCAGGAAAAAAAAAAAAAAGTACAAGGTTCCTAGTGCAATTTAGTTGTAATAGAACAACCAGATTTCACCTAAAAGTTAACAGTTCCGTCCCACAAACACTAAAGAGAATATTCTGGAGTCAAGTGGATGTTTATTTGTCTGTTTGTCTCCTCCTTGTCTGCTCCAAATGCTTTCAAAACTTCCCTAGGGAACTGGAAAGCAGTAAACCAAGGGGTTGACCACTTGCCTGCTTTTACAGATACATGTCTCCACTGAAGTTAGCCTGAAAGATATCTGAAGTAGAAAACCATCACTCATCTTTTTTTTTCTACCACTGAAGTTCTTCAGCCTGGTATTACTGTCTGCTAAACAAAGATCTTCTATCTGATACCTTTTTGAAAGGGAAATTGTTAATTTAATCAAAGGCTCTTTAAAGAAAAGCAGCATTGAAAGTAAGGGGAGACAAAAAGGCGTAGATAGACCCTATGTAAAATATGGAATATATACAATGTAATGGACAACATTGCCTTCTAAAGATCTACAGTAACCATGGGAGAAACTCGTCTTTGAATGGCCGTGAAAGAAAACAATTCTCAGGCAGAAGCGCCATCTGCCGGTGGGCATCAAGTCTAATGTTTTGCTCAGAAAGTCTACAGTGAAACTAGCTTAAGGAACCACCCAGAGACTGTTAGAGGTCCTTAAGAGGCATCTTTGAGACCTTAATCCAAATCCTAAATGTCATATTTAGCCGGTTTTTTCACACCACATCCCTCATGGAACTGTGTTACTCCAACTCCTAGATAAGTTTCACGAGCAGATATTTGCTTTAACAGAAGAAAAAGGTTTTTTATATTTAGAAAAGAATCACGCTTTCAGCCTGCTCTTGCTAAAGTCAATATGAGAACTTTCACTGTTTCCCGAGTACTGCAAGTGTTTCTTCAGTGACAGCAAGAGATGCTTCTTAGCGTTGGGCCATGAAGGCTGTGAGTCTCCCCTTTGTCTATGGAGGTTTTGGTTTTCAGCAAATGGGGATTTCTCTCTGCCCAGAAAGATGGGCAATGTATCTTGCAAGCTTTCAAGAAAAGGTTAAGATACAGGATTGAAAGACTGAATACATTTTACCCAGCGGATATACTGAATGATTAATAATATACTTCTGTTTCAGTCTGAAGGGAAGGTGAAAAATGTGTTATCCAGGAAATGGTTAGTAAGCTTACAGAGGCATTATGTTGAGTAAGATACCTATGTTCCTTCATTAAAAATTCACTCCAGTGCCATAAATCAGGAGCCTTTCTAGACAAGGATACAGAGCTGACCTTTCTGACCTCAATTCCCTCAACTCCGGCAGGGTTCATAATCCAGACCTGGATTCAAACACTGAAGACCATTCATACATCTGTATGTCTGTATAAGAAGCTGAACTTTGGCTGTGCATATTCTTCCATGTTAATATATTTATGTTTGACCCGTGATCTCAGTATTATGCCATGAGCTCACCGCTGATCCTAGCCTGCCATGAAATGTGGAGGGGTTCGTTATATCAAATTGATCCTCCTCCGTAAGGACCATTCAAAATCCAAATGTTATAATGTGGATGAGTTGACTGAAGGAAAAGAGACTTGAATCAGAGGAGTCTGAACTCCTGGGCTTTGATTTTGCCATCCCACACTCAGAATTATGATACTCTACATAATTGAAACAAAAACTCCATAGCTCAAGGCTCACCTAGAGCAATTTTATCTTCTTGGAAAAGAAATCTTCAACCTCTCAGCAAAGACAGATTTTCTCTTAAAACTGATCTATCTGCTTTATCTATTCGTATGTTAGTTTCAGTAAGTGCTGAGGACTACCATAAGGCTAATAGACCAGTGAAGTACTGATGAATGGCTCGAAGACAGTGGTGTAACAGTTGCGTACCCACTTATCAAGAGGACCAGACCTGGGAGGAGAAGATTGAATGTATTTCTAATTTCAAAGGCTCCATATTAGTCTGTATTTGACACACATTACAGAGCCGTTTGCTTGACCTGCAACTCTGGCTAAATATCCCAATAAATGAAAAGGAACACGATTAGATATAAAAATACCTGTGTCACTTTTGCCAGTGAATCATAAGTGGATTTAATATCTTCCTGAGACATATTGTTTAATAAACCAGGACAATGGGATGTCCCTTGCTTTTCCTCTTGGAGTATATGGGACACCACAGAGGATGCAGGTCCCACCAACTCCAGCTGGCATCATTGCTCTAAATACCATTTCCTATTTCAAGGGCCTACTGAGGTCTTAATAAAGAAGCAAAATCTTTCTCTTTCCCTTCAGATATCAATCCACTAACAGAAGTCAGGCTTAACACCCTATGATGACTCAAAATGGATTCTTCCTATAGGTTTGGGTTTTTTTCCCATATGCAGCTGAGAACTGTGATACTTCTATAGGCAGGCTATGAAGAAATGGCCAGATAGGATGAAGTGATGCTTCATGCCACTAAGTTACAGGCTTATTTTTCTTACACTGATAGATACATTTCTGTCTCGAAGTCTCAGTGGTGCTTTAACCACACCACCAGCTCTGTCTTACTGCGATCGCTCCTTTTACTAGAATCTTCTGACAAAATCAATGTATTTTAAAGCTCGTATGTTTTTAGAGGATATTTGCTGAAAATATAGACACAGTTTTGGTCATGTAACTCTAAACAATCTGGAAGTTTCCAGATGCACTGCATGTGGAGTGAGATTTTCTTTTGCAAGTTGAAATTTTGAAGGGAGCCTTATCTCACCAGGCAGGAACAGCATGAGTTGTACCCTGCAGTATCCCAGAGCCAATACAAGTCTAAGGAAGAGTAAGAACATTGTTTCTGAAGGACACAGACACATACCACCGAGAGACAAAGTCTGGCTACTGGCACAGAGCCACCTTCAGGTATGCCATTCCGGGAGGTCTGTCTTTGCAAGACTGCCTGCAGTGCTCTGTCCTAGTATCTGTGTGGCTTTTTCTGGTAACAGGACCACCACAGACTTGAGCAGTTCAAAGGAAAACATTGATTTGCTGACTCTCTTTCAGGAAAGCAACTGAAAGGTAGACCTTCAAAGATACTAAGGTGTATAGTACCTATTAAAAAGCAGAGGGAGCTAGGAACGAAAATAGCTTTGAGAAACTGAGTGGTTTATCTGATCACTGAATGACTGACTCTGTGATAGGACAAGAGGCTGAATTTAGATCTTCTTAACTGTGGCTGGCTGCTGACTCTCTGACTCCTGATACCTTCAGTGTAGAGACAAATCTATGAACCCTATCCTGCACAGAACTGGCATCAAAATTCTCACTGTTACACAAAGCAGCCCTACCTTGCACCTAACAGTCATGCTACCTGCATGATGAAAGTCTGCTTGGGAATCCCCACAAATATGACTGTGCGGTACAACTGCACTTGCTCTTTTAAACAAGGATTTCTATTATTAATTCATAGATAAGCAGAATTTTTAATTAGTCATTAATATCACATCACAGGTGGCTGAAGCTCACATAATGAGATGAGTGAGGACCAAAGGCTTATCTGAACAGTCCTGGACTTTGTGGAACTGTAGATCAAATGCTGTGCCAGGAAACATTAATAATGGATTGAAACCAACTAGCCCATTTAACAGGAGGAATTAAGGAACTCAGAGCCATCTTTGCAATAGAATTCATATCACTGTGCATCTAAGCTCTTCCTAAGTTAACCAGAACCCCAGAACAATGTTCTTGGTAAATGTTATGGCATCTTCAGCTCTAATCAGGGAAATGCGTGAAATGTGTGTGCAGGACCAGGATCAAGGTTCACACCCTGCACAGCATCACAATGAGAACTAGGCAGAAAACCATAATCCCCTTATGAAATCTGATTCCCTTTCACCCCAGACTAAAACTCAAACATCTCATCTTCCTCTTGGAAAGGGAATGGAGTCTCAGGCAGGTGGATGGGAAGGGAGAGGAGGAAGCCCAGGGGCAGCCTGCAAAGTGCCTGAGTTGCTGTGCATTTGTGAGATGGTTCTGTCAAAACCTCAACCAAACCTAAAATTCTTAAATTTTGACAAGCCAGTGAACTCCTTATTTTGTTACTGTTTTTCCATCCAGCTGTCATGGCAATGGCTCCAGTCCACAGGAAGGGTGCTAATGAATACTACTGTTGTATTCTGGAGAGTACGGCATGCTCCAGTGTGGCATTCCCTCTCTGCCCCTACCACTGGCTACTGTGAGAGGTTTGACAGGAGCTCCTGCATGTGCATAAGAATGAGTTCAGAGACAGATTAATCCAGAGGTTAGCCCATGGATGCCAAAACCATGTCCCTTCTCAGGGCTTGCTCTAATTCAGAAATCAGGATGCCAGCACCTGCAGCAGATGAGCACGCATCTGGGCTTGGCCCGGTTGAGTTAATGAATAATTATTTGTTGACACAGTTACATGTGAGCATTGCTCCAGCTAGATGATAAACTTTAGGGAACAAGGAGACAGATGTCAAACTTCAGGTTTGATGTATGTATTATCTGAGTGTTCTACTGAATCCAGAGGAGTACAATGGACTGCCAAAGAAGTTCTCTCAGAAAGCCAGCTGCAGCTTGCAAGCTCACTGGAAACACTGCAGCATATGAAGAGGGCCAGCTTGCATGGGAATAACTTTCCCAGTTAGATTAATGCTCTCAGAGAGGTGTTTACACACGTGGGGTTGCTCTGGAGGCAAACGCTGAGCCTAGGCTCAGGTGGAGCCAGGTAGAAGGAGGCATGATTTACACTGGCTGAGATGCACTTCACCTTTCCTCTGAATCCGACTGAGCAGGTCGAGGGCAGAGTTACCAGGATTCAAAGGGCAGAAAACTGCATCAATATTTTTCCTCTTGGCCAGTTGGTCAGTGTCCGAGTTTGGCTACCCAAAAGGCTGGCACTGAGGGCCAGATAAAGCCCTACAAATTGGCACTTTTATTTACTCGCCTATGGTGACACGGAGGTTGATCTTCGTTCTTGCTCTCTGCCTGCATCCGGCTCAGGAGAAAGAGAGCTCCTCCACACCGGTTGCTGTTTTCAGAAGCGACCACATCGTGTCCCCACCGAGCTGTACTTCCATCCCTCCACCTACCCGCAGAAACGGGTCCAAGTGGTAGCTCATCTGCATGTCCATAAATATACCGCCCCCCCCCCCACCTCCAGCGCTGCTCTAACCCCTACTTACATGGTTGGAGCTGGCAGGAAAATGATTCTGACCTTCAATTGTGACCAGTCCACTCAATTCAGGCCTGGTGAGGCGAGTATGGATAGTCATAAAAAAACACAACAACAACAAAAAAACCCCAACAACATGTAAAGGTCAAAATTCAAGGTCTGCTGCTCATTACTAAGAAATAACACCAGAAACTTTCCTCATTTGCATAGTATGTTTCATGCTGAGACGCGAAACATCCTTAAAAGAAAGGTAACTACTGCTAGCCCCAATTCACAGATGGAAAAGCGGAGCCAATTGCCAAGCCCATGCTGAGGAGTGTAGCAGACCTGAACCTGATTAGGCTGCAGTTTGTCTAGGCTCACCCCACTGGACCACACTCCCAAGCCTCCAAGTTCAGGTGACAATGTAGGAATTTTGTTTCCTTCTGACCTTAAACGTAATGTCTCCCTGGCTGAGGGACAAAGGTGAACCAGCCCCTACCTTGCCACTGAACTGTGCCTGTTGTGCCCTGATGGCTGCCCACTGCTGCCACAGCAACCTCCTTGACCTCCCCAAAGTGCCCACACATGAGACCATTCCAGTACATACACAATTTAGCGTTTCAGAAGCATACAGCCCACTACAGCAGCTTTAAGGACACCTCCATGTCTGTACGACCAGCCATGCACACAGCAGCAGTGCCACAGAGTTTGCCAACATATATCCAGAAGTGCAGAGTGATGTGGGCCATGACACTTTACCCCCATCCTTAGCCCTCCAAACAGTGTGCATCTTCAAAAGTTGGGCATTGCAGGTAGGACATGGGATCCTCTCATCTATATCTCTGCAACCAGGCATGCCAACCACTTGACAGTCAAGGGTGGGACCTCTGTGGCCAAATAAGGCCCACATAGTTCTCCCTAAATACAGAGGATGGGTTTGGGGGGAATGAGGGGAAGAAACACATGCAGGGCTATGATTTCACAGAGGGAAGCTTCATGGGCCGTGAGGTCCCTAGCCAGACCAGCTGCTCAGGGAAATGCAAGTTGGAGGGCAGTGACAGGCAAAGGGGAAAAAGTTAAAGTATGCCTTCAAGACCAAGAGAAGGAGCAACCACTTGATATGGGGAAAGATATTTCTGCGTCAAGTATGAAGACTTTCAGGAAGCCCATAGACAATAAAGCCATTGGATAAGAGAAGGATAACTCCTCACCTGCCAGCAAGTTGCAGCAGACTTGAAGGAAAATTCACAGCTCTCGAAGAGCATGACAGTGGCATATCAGCACATCAATGTGACAGTGGGCCTCATCTTGCTGTGGATGCACAACTAGCCTGGCAGCAATAGTCACCCTTTGGCTAGGATCATCATTTTCTGGCAGCAAACTGTCTGCCCCTAGGGCCAGACCACCAGCCCTAGCTCAGCAAGACACCCATGCCATGCCTCTATCTACCAAGGTCACATCACCAGCCATGGCATTAGTCAGTCCCTGTAGAATCAAGGACTCTTCTGCCAAGCCACGGGATGCTGCTACCATTTTAGTTGCTCCAGAATAATTTGCTGGGAGCTGTCCTGTTCCCTGGGATGATCCCTAAAAATGCAGTCTAAGCAGCTAAAGAAGGCAACCAGTGAGTCTGGTTTTGAGCAACATAATTTTAAGTTGATAGATCATGATGGAAGAGCTCCAGAGAGAGCCATGGGACACAGTCCTGCAGCCCTAGCTGCACAAATGGAAAACCAGAGAATAAACTCCTGGGATCAGATCCAAACACAAATGTTCACTCTCTTCTTTACCACATAGGCTTATAGACATAGTAAAACATGGACTCTTGCCCTACATGTGCTATCCTAGTGGAAAAGGTTGTCTTACTCAGGAAAACCATAGCTGCCCTAGCCTCCCTCACCCAGTGCAGGTAAGTCGCCTCACATAGTTTTACCATTGATGGCACAGCCTGCTCGCTGTGGACATTACACGTATCCAGGCCTGAGTTGTGGAGAAATTGCATCCTACCCTCCCCAGCAGGCTACCAGGAAAAAGCTTGACTGTCATGCTAATCCACTCTCCATTATCTTTGAAAGATCGGGGACAACAGGAGAGGTGCCTGAGAAGTGGAGAAAAGATGATGTCACTCCAGTCTTCAAAAAGGGCAAGAAGAAGGAACCAGGAGACTACAGGCCAATCAGCCTCATTTCCATCCCTGGAAAGGTGATGGAACAGCTCATTCTGCATGTCATCTCTAAACATCAGGACTGGCCACCATGGGTTTATCAAGGGGAAATCATGCTTGACCAATCTGATCGCCTTCTATGATGGCATGACAAGCTAGGTAGACAAGGGGAGAGTGGTGAGTGTTGTCTACCTCAGCTTCAGCAAGGCTTTTGACACTGTCTCCCATAACTTCCTCATATGTAAGCTTATGAACTGTGTATTGGTTGAGTGAATTGTGAGGTGGATGGAGAACTGGCTGAGTGGCAGAACTCAGAGTGCTGTGATGACCAGTGCAGAGCCTAGTTGGAGGCCTCTGGCCAGCAATGTTCCTCAGGGGTCAGTACTCAGCCCAGTTCTGTTAAAACATATTCATTAGTGACCTGGATTAGGGGACAGAGTGTACCCTCAGCAAGTTTGCTAATGATAGAAAACTGGGAGGAGTGGCTGATACGCTGGGAGGCTGTGCTGCCATTCAGTGAGACCTGGATAGGCTGGAGACTAAGGCAGAGAAGAACCTAATGAAATTCAGCAAAGGCAAGTGTTGAGTTCTGCACCTAAGGGAGGAATAATCTCAGGTACAGCTGCCCAGTGACAGGACAAGGGGCAATGGGCACAAACTGGAGTACAGGAAGTTCCATCTGACAATAAGGAAAATCTTCTTTACTGTGAGGGTGACAGAGCTCTGGAACAGGCTGCCCAGAGTGCTTGTGGAATCTCCTTCTCTGGCAATATTCAAAACCGTCTTGGATGAGTTCCTGTGCAACCACCTTTATGTGAGCCTGCTTTAGCAATGGGTTTGAGTAGGTGATCTCAGAGGTCACTTACAACCCTGACCATTCTGTGATTTTGTGTGAATGACCTCAAGGACTGCACATTGCCCCAGTGATCAATGAGGAGATTTTTTCTCTGCATCATGCCTGATGTGAGCTGCCTGGCCCCATTCCCTTCTGGTTAAGCAAGACCTGCATGGTGTGGAGGGCAGGAGGAATCTCTAATGCGAATCTGTCCGTGCTATCAGTCCTCTCTTCTCTCTTCACTGTCTCCTTTCCCCATACCAAGCCTGGACTACAATACTTGCAGCTGGAGTTTCTCACCACTGTAAGCCAGTCCTCAGTGTAAGGAGAGGTGTATGGGCAAGAGGGCTGACCAGCCTGCATGTCTTCTCTGGGATTGTGCTCCCTCCACAGAGTCAGCAGTCCCCACACGCAATATAATGTGAGCTGGCTTTAAGAAATGACTTCTTGCCAGAAGCTTCTCTGAGGCTGATGTAGATTGCTAGTCCTTGACCACAGGAAAAGGCTTTATACTTGACAACCAGAAAGTATTTTTATAACACATGCCTTTCTCTGGACTCATTGACCTGTAGGAGGGTTCTTACATCTTGTCCCATGGATCCCCACCACATCCCATTTCTGTCTTTGATTGAGCAGGACTAGCTGCTCACCCCTAGGGCAGACTGGTGGGGAAGGTGGCCCTGGGTCTTACACTGATCTCCCAGGCAGCTCTCAGGAACCCAAAGACATATTTGAGAGGAGCTCAGGATGTGACATGGTCATCTGGGTGGAGGCTGCAGAGGGTCATACAGCACTGCTAAAGATGAAAGTGGAGATAATCATAGAGTGGAGACCAATATCTCATGTAAACAGTCAAGAAAGTAAACACTTGGCACAGGTGGCAGATAGAGGACTTCCAGGAAGCACAGCTTCAATGTCTCTATGTGCACAGGCGGTACTTCTGACGGGGGTGCGCAAGAGCCATTTCTGGTGGTCAGAGAGGCCTAGGTACAATCAGACCTTTTGTGATTCCCATATTTGGAGGAGACCACAGGACCACACACATCCTGCCTATGAGGTCAAAAGCAGGGATATGCTTTGCCATATCCTGGTCAGTGAGAACAGGAGAGTTGTCCGTCCAGTGTATGGCCCGACTGACCTTCACAGTGACACTGGCCACGTTGCAATGACCTGCTGTCCTACACAGATGTGGCAGCTTGACTCTCCTTATCAAGCTGCAAGGCAAAATCAGACAGCAGGCCTGCTCTGTAATGTGGCCATGGGCTCATAGCATAGTTAAGGTTGGAGATGACCTCAGGAGGTTGTGTAGTCCAGCCTCTCATTCAAGTCTGGTCAGCCAAAAGGGTGTGCATAGGGCAAATAACTCAGGTCTAAGAATGAATATTAAGGGAACAGGCTGCCCAGGGAAGTGGTTGAGTTGCCATCCTTGGAGGTGTTTTAAAGACAGGTAGATGAGTTTCTCAGGGACATGGTTAGTAAGGGAACAGGTACGGTTAGACTCGGTGATCTCAGAGGTCTTTTTCAACCAAATGATTCTATGATTCTAAGGGGTACGTGACTGAAATGTCACAGGGATTTGTGGAAGAAATAGAAAAAAATTCTTCACTGAGAGGGTGATTGGTCATTGGAATGCACTGCCCAGGGAGATGGTGGAGTCACCATCCCTGGAGGTGTTTAAAGGGAAATTGTACAAGGCACTTAGTGCCATGGTTTAAATGATGAGTAGGTGTTGGTGTTGGGTCATAGACTGGACTGGATGATCTCAAAGGTCTTTTCCAGCCTTGTAATACTGTGATACTGCGAAATACCATATACTATGGACTGTCATACAGGGAGACAGAGAGGGTGCTCTAGTCCTTCCACAGAGCACTTCAAAGCGCAATGCAAATATGGCCAGGGACTATGTTTGTCTATTCACTGCTGCAGCTCTAGACTTACTGCTAGAATGATTTACCCTTACTGAAAACACATGGCTTTAAGACTGCAGGACTACTCCTTCCTCCAATCTCACCATGCCCATGCCTAGTGTTAATACTGTACTAAAGCTCCTAGCTAAAACTTCTTATCACTTCCACTGCTGCTGGAAGCTACTAATTTCTGAGTAATTGCTTATGACTGTATATTAATACAGGTGACCTAAAAGTGTTTTCTCAGTAGTAGAAGCATGGTATTTAATTTCAAAACTTCAAACATTGTCTATGCCTGTCTGCCTCCCCGAAGTCATGAAACAAATTGCACCCCTATATCATCTATATCTTGTCATCACTCTTGGTCCTGAGCAAGCCTAGCTTCCTCAGCCTCCTGCATGGTGTCAGTCAGTGAGATCTCTGTGATTGTAGCCTGCACTTTCAACAAGGTTGATGATCTTCCTGGCTTTTTTGACTTGCATATTGTGCAGATGTAGTCTCTTTATGATGTATAGCTCAGGCATTTTTTCTTAACAGTTCCTGATGTGTTAGCTAAGATGTTGCTCTTGTGGGAACTACTGTATTTCTTGTGTTTGGTTGTTTGGTTTTTTTCTTAATAGCTTGGCTATTAGGCTTAGACATCTTCTTCAAGCATGTAATAATCCGATAACCAGATGTAGTCACACAAAAATTATCTCTATAGCCAGACTTCATGTAGGATTCATAAGCTACTGCAGGCCAGCTACAGATCAAGTAGGTGTTTTAAGCGGGAAAAAAGAGAAGAAATGACAGGAGAATGGTAACAGCTCTTTTAACACTACTCAGTTCTCCTTGTTCAACTGGATGAACAAGCCCTTTGTACACAAACTTTTACACATTCCAAGAGACTATCTTACCATGATTAGAAATATAACTTCAGCCTTTCTGGACCCTTGAGGACAGAGCTGTTAACACACTTCCAAATTTTGTGTGTACATGGGGAAAAAGGGACAGAAATTAGTTGCTAGGTGTTGGGGTGACTGGTCATTTTTGCAGTGATCCTGCAGGCTACTGAACACATGTAGATTCCTGCAGACACCAGGAGACATAGACGTGAGTTCCAAAAGCAGGGTCCATAACATATGACTGGGCTCTCCACTGATTGTGATTGTCAAATTTCAACCATCAGCAGATTTGCTGTCGCCCTTCTTAGAAATGTGGTTAGACATTGTTCTTCCCAAGCCGGAAACAATGTAGGAGTTTTTCCCACTCTCCAATAATGTAAAAGTAACTAGATGTCTTTGCGAAATCTTCCACTCACATAGGCAAATTTTGCCTCCAGGCAAACAGCAATCATGGAAAACTCCATCTCCAAAGGTGAGTGTTTTGGAAAGTTAGGAGAGTGTGGTAAATAGGGGCCATAATGGAAACTATTCCTGCAGTAGTAGGCAAATGATTGTATTACCATATTGGATTCCTTCTCCACAGTGTTTCATGTTTCAAGCCAACCCTGTTACGCACAGTGCACTGAAGACAAACAAAGCCAATAATGAACTGACCAAAATTCAATGTTATTCCAAGAAACATAGTTGAGGTGAAGTAAGTTATGTGGAATGGAAGTTGAGGTTAAGTGAATAAAAAGACAAAGGAATTTGTGCTGTTTGGGGTATGCATAGTAAATATCTTTGCCTTTGCATCTGGTACAAATTGGAGATTGCCATGCAGAAAGTGCATACCCTGGGCCAAAACAGTGGTTGGTCTTAAAAATATTTCAATTGTCTTCGAAAACTAAATATTGTTTCTCTAGGATTTGGGTTTGTGTAGCTTCAAGATATTCCATAGGGAACTTCGTAGAGTGCCAATGTTAAGATAAAATTACCCTACTATCTAAGGCAGAGCTGAAAAGTTTAGAAGAAAGACTTCTATACCTCTGAGCCACGGTCCCTGATGAGATTCACAGATGGCACTTCCAGAGAAAGGTGTTGGTTGAGAAGAAGTAAGGGCTTCCCATTTGACCTTTCTAACAGATTTTCCTTCTTCTTGTTAGCTCTCTCTTGATGGCTTTTTTCTTTTAGCCATGTTCTCTGCAATTCTTTAGCTTGCCCTCCCCTATACATTCCTTCACTGAAAGGGAAAGAAAGAATGGAGAAGGACTGCAGATATCCATAAGCTATGGCAAATCCGTTTTAGATGCATAGCTGAACCGAGTAACTTTTTCTTCCCTTGGGCTGAGCACTCCTGACTCTGCTGTTAGTTGTCCTTTCCAATTTTGCAATATTTTTTACTTCACAGCATGATCTGCCTTATGATCAGTAGCTGAAGAGATACTTGGAGCCAACAATTCTGGTCTTGTACTTGGACAAGGATATGGCGAGATGAATTCTGTTAGCTTTAGTAAATAAATTATGGACACCTGCAATAAACTGCTAACACTAGGCAAGAACAAAGCAAATGCTTTTAGGGTGTGACTCATCTGGCCTGACATAGATGACTGACTTGGGGTAAGAAAAAATGTTGTCTGCAAGTGCTTATTTGTCTTTATTGACTATGAAGGGTATGCACAGTGACCAGTCCTGCTGAAAATGCCTACATTGTCAAAATCTGCATGTGACCAGATGGATCCCAGCACTGCTTTCTGGTGGAAGTCAAGCCACTGACTGCATCCAGCAGACAAAGGAAGGCTGTGATAGCTGGGTAACATGTACTGGTTTCTAAATGGAACTGTGGGGCATTTCAAAATCATCATATCTTAATGATTTCTTCAGCAAGACAAGAATTAGCATAACCTGTTAAAACAACTACACTCATTGCTGTAGGAACCCAGACTCTCAGTGAGACACAAAGATCTGAGCCCAGAAAATAAGAATTTGCATGGTACAAGAACACAAAAAAAAAAAAAGAGGAGAAGAAAAGGAGAGACCTATGGAAGCAAATAAATCAAGACAGACAGGTATGAAACAAAAAAACAGAGACATATGAAAAGTCTGTCTTTACCTAAGCCTTCCGTAGTCCCAGAAATCTGACATGTTCAGGACCGGAAGCCTCATAGCCCGTGTAAGGGAAATGGCAGTGTCCTTCTAACATGTAGCAAGGTCACCAGACATCAGAGGTTTCCCCGTTTGCTATGGGTTCAGTCCGTCTTTATCCGACACATGGGATGCTAGTGTTTTCTGAGATTCAGATGATCTTCTTTCACCCTGACCCCTTGTGACTCTTTCTTCCCATTTCATTTGGGTTTGCAATTTTCCTTTGCACTTTATTAGTCCTAACAGCCATACAACTTGGAAAACAGGCCTGCAGTGCATCCCTCTATCCTACAAAATACTTTACTCTCCAACCCCTCCCTGACAGAGGGAGAGACCGTGGTCATTTCTCACCCTGGCAGCCAGTTTGCTTGCACAACCACAGGATTGGCATTAGGCTTAGAGGTACTGTACATCTGTAAAGTCTTGTTTCTCTCAGTCTCCAAGAGTTAAGGAGTCCCTCATTGCTGATTAATTCCCTGAGAGAGGATGTGTCTCCCTACAGTCACTTGATTCTGGATAGTAAAGAATGAAAATGCTTCTTTGTTTCACATTAATTTCACAGCTGTTTATTTCTAGGTCACTTTGCAGAGCCTTATGTGTCATGTTCCCTTCTTCAACTGCTCTTTTGTTCTGCCTTTGGTTTCCGTATCTCTCCATGGTGAGAGATTTGCTAACACAAAGATCTTGCCTGTTCAGATATTCTCAAGTTTTCAGCCCATGCCACAGTCCCTTGGGGTGGCTTTACATCAGCACAGCTGTTCAAACTGCATGTCACCATCTCAAAGATGAGGACAGTAAGAGGGAATAAAGGATCAGTGAGGTCTGGGGAAACCAGGAGAGTTTTGGGGAAACCAGGAGATGTTTGAGAGTCCATGGCAGGTTTGGGAGATCTCTTTTTCTCTCTGTCCACTCATCAATTCCCCTGCCCCCACTTCCTGGCACATCTGATTTTCTTGAGAAAGGATTCCACTGTGCCATGATGGCACAATTCACTGCTGGCCTTGATCCCATCGCAGCAGAAGGATGGGACAAGGCATGCAAGAAGAGGGTCACACTGTGATCTGCCTTTACAATTGCTTATTTTTACTCTTCCCTCTTTTAATTCCCTGGGAACACAGGACCCTCTTCCCAGGATGCTTCCCTTTTGACACTTTTACCCCATTACGTTTTCTATACTAATTATACCCCACTGCAGGTATTGCTCTTACTTAGCATAGACTACTTCAGGATTAATTTTCCCATCCACAGTCACTGTATTTTAGCGTTGATGCTGTTCCTTTTGTACAGGGTGCTTGCCATTTCAGTGGCGAAAAAAACATTTTTCCTGGTTCCCAGAGTGCAGCGGAGGGATAATAATGGCCAGGAGTGGCTGACATTTTCTCCTCTGGCCTTTGCCTGGGTTTTAGATGTGTGTTTCTCCCTTGTAAAAAGTAAGGTGTGGCTGTTACAGGTCACTGTCTTTCAGGTCAGTGGAGTGGCTGTACAGAACAGAAACCAGGATCAGATATTCTATATAGCTCATCTTGCACCCTTTCCCTCTCTTGGACGCAAGTTCCTGACTAGCTGCCAACTCTACATTTGTATTCCCTAAGCCCCTGAAAGCACTTGGCTCCTCTTTTCCATGAGCGGATAACATCCCACGGCCTCTGGAAAGGCATTCCGCCTGGATGAGAAGCAGAACAGCAGAAGCCATCTCCATGGACGAAGTTGTGAAGGACTGGAAGGAAAAAGGGCTGATTCAGCTTCAGAGTTTGTTGGTCAAAGCCAAATTCTGCCTACTCACATCCATGCAAGTTTGTGGGATCCATGAAATTCGGCACAGAGCTCTGCCTCGGTGAGGCACAGGATATAAATATCTTGGTTTAGGACTGGAAAGACAGACAGACAGATAGAGGGTTTCAACTTAGTTTCAGTGCTGCAACATGAGCTTCCCCAAGGAGCCTGTCTGAATCTTGAAGAGTTGTTGGCTACTGCACTGAAAGATAAAATAGTGAAGAACTACCATAATGATTTGACTGAACCCAGATGAGAATTTAAAAGCTAGTTTCCTGCAAGCCCAGCTGCAGGGGACTGTTGGGATGCAGCACATCAACTTTGGCCCGTCAACACTAAAGTTCTTCTGAGGCTATTTGGCCCATATTCACTCCCTGGTTAGCTCAACCATTTCTGAGCCCGGGAAAATGCCAACCCACCTCTGCCTCCAGTTCTCAGAAATGTTAGCTAAACAAGGCTCAGAAAGCATTAAATTGTGAGCAAAACAAAAACAGCACAGGGCAGGGAAGGGAGTTTGTTGCTGTAAACAGACTACATGACAAGGAAAACTTCATTTTTATGAGTGCCTACATTTACTGTAAAAACTGCGTGTGATAGCGTATGAGCTTTAAGATGAGAATGGATATCCTTCTAGTAGATAAGAAAAAAGAAATTAACACAGACCCTGCTTATGGCACAGTGTCTTATGATGCCAATTGCACGTCCCTGAAGTCCAGAGAAATACTTGCACAGGTAATCATAAGGAACAGCAATGGAAATAGGGCCATCATTAGAAACCCACCAAGTGAAAGTACTAGGTCCACTTAGTTCAAGTTAGCTCATTTGCAGCCCAGTCCAGTAATCCAGTGAAGTCGAATGTTCTGATTAGAGTTACACCTGAATTGTTCTTTAATACAACTTTACACTGTGAGTACCCACCATGCCTTTGAGAATATTCACTGACATTGCTTACAAGAAGAAAATCTGAGAAGACAAAAACAGGCAGACATCTTTGTACATGCATCTCTTGTACATGCCTCTACTGTCCTGTGCATCCACCTTGTATTCATGGCCAGAAGACTGTATTGGAAATATTTCTGGTGTGAGGTGCATATGGGTTACACTTTATGCTTACCTTCTGGAAACCTCTACTGTCCTGTAGTCAAAAAATCACTATTTTCCTGCTTCTTTCCCACCATTTTTATTAGACTTACAGTAGCTCTATAGCTGATACAATTTAAAATAATACCATTTCCAAGGCATGACAATGGCTGTGGCAATTCATTGTTACATTTCTAATCTTCTCATTTTGCCCTGCATCTACATGATTTAGAATTCTTAATGGTGCTTTATAAATGGGTTTCCATTAAATAAGCCATAAAAATCTTTTAACCTAAGGTCAATGTTTGGCTTACATTGACTATATTTAAATATGATTAGTGGAACTCTGCATTCTGATTAAGCCATTCCATATAAAGTAAACTCACTGTAATTTAATTTTTTTTTTTGGAACAGTAGGCAGAGTACGAGATTCACATTTCTGTAGTAAAGCTGAGGGGGTGGGAGTGTGATTTGATTACAAGAGTAAATATAAGATCATATGATTGAAAAATTAATAGCTTCACTTATTCCTATTTAATCTTTTAAAATAACTTTAGAAAAGGCTCAAGGCCCAAAACATTTGACTACTCTTCAGTAAACCAGCCAAACAGCTTAGCAGAATCCCCTGTGGAAAATCCTTGATTGACATTCTGCACGATAACTGAATACATAGGTTTTCAACCAGTACCCCTATGCAGTATTTTCTTACATATTTTGAATAACTAAGAATTTATCCAACTTTTTCCTGTTGAAAAAAATCTTGTGAATATTTCATTGGAATGTTTATTGTTAACCAAATCCAGGCTCGAGGGACAACTGATGTTTTCTATTCTAGATAAATCCACTCTGAGAACGGGAAAACATCACAACCGATTCCAATCAAATATATCCCAATAGGTCATTTACATTTGATGAGGAAAGATTCATGTAAGTAAGTCTTGAGTTAAAATAATGTAACTCTATTACATTGAGTAAAAACTATCAAGCACCTTTTCCCCAAAAAAGTAATCTGTGCAAGATCCATTGAAAATTTGGCTTTAAAAATTTTGTTGTGTGGGTGTGGAACATCTAAATTATTCAGAGTGTCTGCTGGTGGGAGATGGAGTGGTATTCCACTGAGATACCAAATAAAAACTATTCTAGTTCACTTCTGGAATTGACTCCTGACTAAAAAAGCTGAAGAACAGAGCTCAAAAGAGCAAATAGTTTGAAATTTAGCAAATTAGACCCTAGAATA